>PVIY010009384.1:0-16525 GCA_004026745.1 Myrmecophaga tridactyla | reverse complement strand
ATATTCAATCTTGTTCTACTATGGAGAGAATATAATAGAAAATTTTTATCATTCTGAATAGGACTCTATTCCCATTAAGCAATAATTTTCATTTCCACCCTCCTGCCATTCCTGGTAACCTCTAATCTGATTTCTGCCTCTATGAATGTGGCTAGTCTTGATATTTAAAATAAGTCAGTACAATAATTGTCCTTTCATGTCTGGATTATTTTGCTTAGTGTAATGTTTTCAAGGTCCCTCATGTTTAATATGTACCAAACTTCATTCATTTTTATTTTCTAATGTTTTTTTATTGTCACATATAACATATATACAAAGAAAAGAAAAAAGCAATAATTTTCAAAATGCACTTCAACAAGTAGACACAGAACAGATTTCAGAGTTTGTTATGTGTAACCATAGCCAATTGTTTTTTTTTAATGATGAATGATATTCTGTTGTACACCTCTAACACATTTTGCTTATCTATTCATGTGTTGATGGGCAAGAGTTATTTCTAATATTTGGCTACTACAGATAATGCTTCTTTGGTATGTAAGCATCTGAGTCTTTGTTTTTTGTTTTCTATTTTTTTTTGTCTATATATCCCAAAGTGGAATTGCCAGATCATATGGTAATTCTTTGTTTAGCTAGCTGAGGAAATTCTGAATTGCTTTCCTCAGTAGTTACAGAATTTTACATTCCCAGAACCAATGCATAAGTATTACAATTTCTCAACATCTTCTCTAAAACCTGCTATTTTCCATTTTAAGAATAATAGCCAGATGGGTGGGTGTAAGGAGATATCATGGTTTGGATTTGCAGTTCATGAATGTGTAATGGTATTGGGCATAATTTCATGTGCCTAGTGACAGTTTGTGTATCTTCTTTGGAGAAGTGTCTGCTAAAGTTTTTTGCCCATATTTTTATTGGTACTCTGTCCAATTGTTATTGAATTGTAAGAATTTTTTATTTTCTGGATATCAAATCCTTATGAAATATATTATTTACAGCTGTATTCTGCTATTCTGTGATTAAATAAAATTCCTGTAAAAATGGCAGATATTCTCCCCCAAATTAAAAAGGCCATGTCCAAATAAGGGTGTTGAGAGAATACATTCATTTCTTGTTCCCAATCTTAGGGGGAAATATCTAGCTTCTTACTATTAAATATGATGATGAGTGTAAATTTTCTTAGATGTCCTTTTTAAGTTGAGAATGTTGCTCTCTATAGCTTGTTTTCTGAGAATTTTTAACAAGAATGGGAAACTATATATTTTATATATTTTGTCAATTAACATGGTATACTTTAGAATTACTCTCAATTCCAGTTAAATACTCAATTCCAGAATTGTTTTCAATTTGCTCCTTGCTTACTATTTTTCTATTATAATTATTCAGCTTGCATCTATACATTATACATATTCCAAAATGAATTGTTATTATTATTTGCTTATAAAATCATATGCATTCTAAAGAAGCTGAATGAAAAATCGTGGGAAGTATATTTATAGTTTCTTATATTAGCCTTCTTACTTAACATTTAGGATTACCTTAATTTCTTCTTATGAATTTTTGTTTTCATTTGTTGTCATTTGTTTCACTCCAATAGAGCTTTGTTTCTACCTCCTGATATTGCCAAATATATTTCAATTACAAATGTTGTTAAGTTAATTCTATCCTTCAATAGGAATAATGTAGCTACAGATTAGATCAACAATGGAATATTTTGCCCCATAAATTTTATAATAATGAGTGACTACATCGTATACAGGTAAGTAACTGTTTTCACTCTTACACTTTTTCCATGTGAGTATCCCATTATTTCAGCACCATTTGTTGAATTTGTTTGTTTTTTGTTTTTTTGGGAAGTGCACATATTTTAAGACATTGAGATCTTATGATGTTTCTTCTCAAATCACAATGCAGTGAAGCTAGACATCATTAACAGAGGAAGAATGGGAAAGTCCACAAATGTGTGGAAATTAAACAAACAATGGGTCAAAAAAAAGAATCACAGGAGAAATTAAGAAATACTTTGAGGTGAATGAAAATGAAAACACAACCACAAAAATCTTGTGTGACTATCAAAGGCAGTGATGAGATGGAAATTAATAGTATTAAATGCTTACATTAAAAAAAAATAAGAACAGAGGCCTAACCTCACAACTAGAAGCACTAGAAAAGGAAGAGCAAACTAAACACAAAATGTGAAAAAGGAAGGAAAAAACAGTATTAACTCATAGATAAATAAAATAGAGATTGGAAAAACAGTAGAAAGTATCAACTAAACCAAAAGCTGGCTCTTAAAAAAGATTAACAAAAATCAGGAAACCTCTAGCTAGACTGCCAAAGATATAAAGAGGAGATGCAAATAACTAAAAGCATTAATGAAAGGGAGAACATTAAAAGACACCACAGAAATATAAAAGGTGAATATGTAAACAAATATATGCTCAAAGTTAGATAAATTAGATGAAATGCATAAATTACTAGAAACACAAAAACTGCCTATACTGATTCAAGAAGAAACAAGATTTCAGCAGGATAATTACTGTAGAGATTGAATCAGCAATCAAAACCT
The DNA here is from genome assembly GCA_004026745.1 of Myrmecophaga tridactyla. NCBI lineage: Eukaryota > Metazoa > Chordata > Mammalia > Pilosa > Myrmecophagidae > Myrmecophaga > Myrmecophaga tridactyla. Next base: position 13,962 of record PVIY010009384.1, on the reverse strand, counting down.
TCCCAACAAAGAAAAACCTCATTGATGAATCTAATGAAATATTCTAATAGGAGTTAATGCTAATCCTGCTCAAACTCTGCCAAAAAATTGAAAAGGATAGCACATTCCTTAATCCAATCTGAGGTCAACATCATCTGCATCCCAAAGCCAGATAAATATATCACAGAAAAGAAAATTATAGAAAAATAACCCTTTTGAATATAGATGCAAAATTCCTCAAGAAAATACTAGCAAACCATAGCCAATATACCAAAACAAAATATACACCATAATCAAGTGGGATTTATCTAATGTATGCAAGGGTGGTTCAACATAATAAAATAAATGAATGCAGTATATCAACTTAAGAGAATAAAGGAAAAATATGATTATCTAAATTGATCCAGAAAAGGCATTTTTTTTCAAAATCCATCACTCCTTGATACAAATCACATAGGAAACTAAGAATACAAGGAAACTTCAAGATAACATTGGGTATACAAAAAAAACTTACTGTTATCATCATCCTCAATGTGGAAAGATTGAAAGCTTTCCCTCTAAGATCAGGATTAATGCAAGGATGCCCATCTTCATCATTTTATTCAACATTGTATTGGAATTTCCAGTAACAGATATAAGGCAAAAGAAATATATAAAGATATCCAAATTGGAAAGAAAGAAGTAGAATTTTCCCATTTGCAGATGACATGACTCTTAGTATAGAAAAATCTGAGAAATTCACAACTAAGCTACTAGGCCAAAAAAGAAATTCAGCAAAGTGGCAGCATAAAGATCAACACACATATATTAGTAGTATTTATATGCATTAGTAATAAGCAATCTGAAGAGGAAATCAAGACAATTATTCTATATACAAGAGCAACTGAAAGAATGAAATGTCTAGAAATAAATTTAACCAAGGTTATGAAGAACTTGTACATGGAAAACTACAAACATTGCTAAAAGAAATTTTTTAAAGACCCAAATAAGTGGACAGACACTCTGTGTTCATGTTTTGGAAGACTAAATATTGTTAAGATTTCAATTGTGCCAAAAGCAACTTACAGATTCAATGCAATCCCAATCAAAATTCCAACAGCTTTGTAGAAAAAGAAAAGCCAATCATCAAATTTGTATAGGAGGATAAGAGGTCCCAAATAGCCACAGCATCTTGGAAAAGAAGAATGAAGCTGGACTATTATAATTCTCAATCTTAAAACGTATTACAAAGACCTAGTAATCAACCAACGTGGTATTGACACAAGGACAGATATAGACCAATGGAATTGAACTAAGAGTTCAGACAAATTCTCACACATATGACCAACTGATATTTTATAAAGGTGCCAGTTCCATTCAATTGGCAAGTAATAGTCTTTTCAACTATTCTTCAACTTGAAAAAGTGGATATCCATATGCAAAATATTGAAGATGAGTCCCTACTTCAAACATTATATAAAAACAAAATCAAAATGGATCAAAGACCTAAATATAAGAATTCCCAATATAAAACACCTAGAAGAAAACATTGGAAAGTATCTTTAAGACCTTGTGTTCATCAATAGCTTCTTATACTTTACACCATAAGTACAAGTAATGAAAGAAAAAAGAAGTGAAGTTGAACTTCATAGAAACTTTAAACTTTTGTGCATCAAAGGACTTTATAAATTAAAAAGACAATATATGCAATGGGACAAAATATTTGGAAACCCTATATCTAATAAGCTCTAAGTCCAGTATTATTAAAAAAAAAACGCTTTCAATTCAACAACAAAATTCAAGCAACCCAAGTAAAATGGGCAAAAATATGACCATATATTTCTATTCAATTAAGTTATACAAAGGTCTAAAAAGATGCTCAATATAATTAGCTAATATGGGAATGCAAATCAAATTCAAAATGTGATACCATTTTACCCCCAGCTTGACATAGAACTTAGAAAATATGAATTTATTTCTTCTGGATTGAAATAGAACAAAAAAAATAAAACATAGCTGACACTATATGGAGATTTTACTCCATAAGAATGCCACATAGGACTTTTCCAAAGATACACCATGGGAAAAGGGAACAGCACAAGAACAACAGGATGAAATGTGAATTATTAGTGTCAGGACTACATGCTATTAGTTACTGCAACTTTATATTAAAGTGTACTGTTTTGAAACTGTTATGTACCCCAGAAAAGTCATACTACTTTAATCCAATTTTACAAGTACAGACTTACTGTGGGTGGCATTTTTTTCTTATGTTGTTTTCATGGATATGTGGCCCACCAAATTGTGGGTAAGAAATTTTGATTAGATTATTTCCATGGATATATTACCCTGCCCATTCAAGGTGAGTCTTAATTAGTTTGATGAATTCCTTAAAAGAGCTTATGGAGAGAGAAAGAGTTCAAAGCCCATACATAGAGCAGACCCTTAGCCACAGACATTTGGAGATGCTTGGAGAGCCAAGATAGAAAGCCACTGAAATTAGAAGCTGAAATCTGGGAGCAAAGGACCAAGAGATGCCAGCCACATGACTTCCTAGATGACAGAGAATGCCAGATATGATTGACCTTTCTTGAGTGAAGGTATCCAGTTGATGCCTCAATTTGGACATATACATAGCCTTAGAACTGTAAACTTGCAACTTAATACATCCCTTTTATAAAAGCCAATCTATTTTTGGTATATTGCATTCCAGCTGCTTTAGCAAATTGAAATATAAGATTTCATGCAGGATTGTAATCTTAGTCCCCAAGCACATCATGCTTGCCTTGAGGTCTACTTTTTCTGAAAGGGTGCTGTATAATTAATTGAAAGTGATTTCAGGCTCTTCAAAAAGACAACAGGAGGGCCTCAAACATGAATTCCATTGAATTTCTCCCTTACATTCTGTATATAGAACTATTGAGAAAAAATAAAACATTAAGATCACTCACAACATTATCATTTATAATCCTACCAGGTAAGTCTGAATATTGTGGCTTCTTTCAACTTAGAAAAATAAGTGACAGTAAACAAACAAAACCTTCCATGTATTGTATGAGAACATGTGCAAAAAAAAACAAAACAAAGCAAAAAAGATAATATTCCTTGGTGTTGAAAACATCCCTGAAATAGGCTGATCTGTGCAATTTAAAGTCCTTTTAAAATATTCATTTCCTTCACTTCAAGATTTTATTTCTCAAATTTGCCAGAATAAGATGAGGTTAGTCTGTCTATACAGTTATTTTATATATAGCATTCCCAATTGATGTTACATCTGATCGAGTACTCTATGATTATCCAATTGGGCCATAATTAAGAATCTGTAATTCTCACCATGTTATACCATGGTTGTGAAGCTAAATTTAAATCACTCCTACAACAAAGTAAAAAGAAGCTTTTTCAATATTCTCATCAGGAAATCTTGCATCAAGAAAACAATTTTAGCATTGAATGATCAATCACTTAACATAGATAATTACAAGTTGGTAACATAAACCAAATGCAGATAGCTAAGAAAAATGACCCCAATTTTAATATTTGAAGAAGAAATTTTCTTTCATATATAGTATCATGATAAGTAAGATTTTAGCTGAAGATTTGCTCTGGAGTGGAAATGGAATAAGATAAAATATTAAAGTCACCTTTAAGAATGTGCCTGGCACAGACTTTGCATTTGATCAATATTAGTACATACTTATAGCAATAAGTCCAGTTTAGATATGGAGACATCATAGATTCCAAAATCTTTTTATAATTCTAGGGATTTCAGCCAGAGAGTCCAAGAAAATCTCTACTCAGAAAGCATTTTTATAACAGCATCTTTGAAAACTGTCATTTTCTGTCTTAAATAGGTTTAAGTCATTTGTAATCTGGGGCAAATAATTTTGTATCTTTTACTCTGTTAGGAAAATAGACTTTGCAAAAGTAATTAACTTAAGAACTTTAATGTGGTGGGAGTCTCATGGATTATCTGTGTGGGCCCAATGTTATTACATGGGTTTTTAAAAATAGAAAATTTTTCTCAATTGTACAGCTGTAGTCACTGGGAGATATGCCTACCAAAGCACTGTCAGAGAGGTAAATCATTGCAGGATGTGAAGAAGAATGAAGTGGCTATGAGTCAAAGAATATGGGTGTTTAAGAGGCTGAAAAAGGCAAAGAAAGGGTACTTTCTAGAGACTCAGACAGGAATGGAGCACAGATAACGCCTTGATTTTAACCAAGTGGAACTTGTGTCAGAATTATAATTTACAGAACTGTAAGATAATAAATTTTGTTATTTTAAGTCACTAAGATTCAGATAATTTGAATAGCAGTAATGAAAATGAACACGAGCATAAAATATTTTTCTTAATATATGTCCCTTGAGTCAGAACTTTTGCCATGACTGGATTCTCAGGCTATGGCTTTAAAATCTTAGTAAAATGTGAAAAATATAAAATAAAATAAACGAACATACTCTCAAGATTTTCACAATCTTACAGGAAGACCTGGATATCATGTCTATTTTGCATGTATCCACAATTATATCACAAATAAAATAAAAAATAAAGAAGCATTTTATTTTCATTGCATTGATTGGATTTTTCATAATTTTATTAAACTAAGATTTAATTTTTAATGACTTGAACTTATTTATTAATTGGATGCTTCTCTAATACCTGTTAGCTGAGACTCAATAAGTCAAGGTTATGTTATTAAGACTGCCAGTTATTTTTCCTTTGTTTTCCCAGTTCACAGGGTTAGCTATTTATAAAATAATTTTTATTAGAGAAGTTTTAGGTTTACAGAAAAATAAAAGGTTAAGAGGTGAAATTTTAGGCAGCATATATCTTGCTAGAATTAAAAAAAAATGGGGTTGTACAATTAGCTTTTAACATTCTATCTGCTGTTTTTTTAATATATTTAAACTCCAAATTAAAACATATTTTGTACTGTGAGGGAGGAGGAAAACCTCATTGAAAGGCATTACCTTAAGCTTTTATTAAAACATTGCAGGGTAAGATCAGTTTTTAGATGAGGTAAAGAAAGCAAATAGTGTAAATCGGAGTTCAGTCAGCTTTTATTATTCTGAGAATTGTTCAATGTTTAAATTTTTGGAAGATGTGTGGAAACAGATTTCATTGGTCATGGGAAAATAGATAGAGAATGTAGGAATGGCAACACTGGGGCTGATTTTTAATGGTGATTTATTTTTAAATTTGGGTTTAGCAAGAGAGTTAGGGATAAACATTTGGGACTGAGGTCTTGCCAACAGGAAATTTTTAGTTTGCTAATTTTTTATGACACGTATTTTTTAATGCCTCTACAATGATTTTTTTTCAAATATATGATACTGAAGTTTTTTACTTTCATTTTTTAATTTTATATTTCTTATTTGGAATAAATCATTTTCCCAACACCACTATTAATCCCAAAGTTATTTCTTAGATGTTTCATTTTTATCTTGATGTGAAACATATGACTTTCAGCTACTAAATTTTGATATGTCCTTGAAGCTTTCTGGACTTTCTGTTCAAGTGAATTAATGTTTTTGCTTATTTTAATATTTCACAGAACACATGGTTCCAAACTATTTTCTTTTTCAAAAGGTTATATTCCATATTCCAAACAATAGTAAATACTTGCAATGACCTGATGGTATTCCTGTAGCATTTAATGAGTTAATAAACTAATATGCCTGTCAGAGAGTCAGTATACAAGAAGGAGAAGAAGAAGATGATTCCTCCTATCAAGACTTACAAATTTCATGAATTTGATAAATTATAATATTAAAATTGCCATTTTATACCTTGGTATATGGATATATCTGTTCAAGTTTATATTTCTCTCATTTATATTATGGAGTTAAATATATTATTGTATTAATAAGGGAAAAATAAACATGGAGCAAACTTTTACTTACACTTTGGATCATGTGAATTTGTACCCTACTACTGGCTGGATGAAATAATGAGTATGTGATTAAAAGTTACACTTAACTGGGCGGCTGCTGTGGCTCAGCAGGCAGAGCTCCAACCTGCCATGCTGGAGGTCTGGAGTTCGATCCCTGGTGCCTCCTGCCCATATGCAAATTAAAAAAAAAAAAGTTACACTTAACTAAAATGTATTCACCAAACTGTTATGGATCTTACCATGTACACCAAAAAAGTTACATTCAAGTCCCAAGCCTGGGTCCTGTAGGTGTGAACTCATTTATAAATAGGATATGCAAAGAACCTCTTAAGATAAGGTCAAGTTAGTTTAGAGTGGTCCTCAATCCGGTATGACAGGGGTAATTCTAAGCAAAGGAAGTTCAGACACAAAAGGAGGAAAGAACTGTGGAGAGAGATAGCTAATGACAGAGGTAGATATTGAGTTATGAAATGCTGGCAAGCCACCATGAGAATGCTACGGATTTCAAAAACCTTGTTCTTGAACTTCTTGTCTCCAGAACTCTGAGACAATAAAGGCCTATTGTTTAAGCCAACCAGTCTGTAGGAATTTGTTACAGCAGGCCTGGCAAACTAAGACAGGGACACCCTCACCAAATGTTTTGAACTGGAATGATCTGAATTATACCAGTCAGTAAATTACCTACCCCTGGTTTCCCAAGGCCTCCTCACTGAACTTTTTGCTAGTTTCCATTGTTAGAGCATACCATAATTAGCTAAGTGAGAGCAAATCAAATGTAATACCCATATGGCTTATCCTATATATCTACGGAGCAGTGAAAAGAACTCAACCTGGCAATTGCAAAAGACTACATGAGGCAATGTAATACTCAAACAGCCATTTTCACTTAATATCCAGATATGCCAGGAGAAATAGTCCTTTTGAGTGTGATTGTTGGGATTCATTAATTATAATCTCAATTTCCAGCTCTGCAGTGTTTAAAAAATGCACCACATAAATCACAGCTTGTAGAAAATATCAGTGTTGTCCTTAAGGTGGATATGTGTCTTAGCTTGCCAGGGATGCCTATAACAAATACTGCAAAACTGGAATGATTGAAGAACTGAATTTATTGATTCATGGTTTTGGAGGCTAGAGTCCAAACTCAAGATGCTACAGGGGCTCTGTTTTTCCTTGAGTTTATAACATTCCAATAATCTTCCATCACATAGCAACCTCTCTCTCCTTTTGTCTTCTCTGATTTCCAATAACTTCTAGGTTTGTAATGTACTTAAACTGGTTTGTACTGGATGGTTGCTTATAAGGACTCTAGTCATCAGCTCATCCTAATTCAATTTGGCTTCATCTAAAATAGGGTATTTTTTTAACTTTTTTTTTATTGTATAGTATAACATATATACAAAGCAAAGAAATAAAAAGGCAATCGTTTTCAAAGCACTCTTCAACAAGTAGTTACAGGACAGATCCCAGAGTTTGTCATGGGCTACCTTATGATCCTCTCAGATTTTTCCCTCTAGCTGCTCCATCCAGAATATAGGAGGCTAGAAGGCTTAAATATTTTTTACCATTGCAATCAACTTTTTTCTTCTTTCTTTGTGAAAAATAACACATATACAAAAACAGAATAAATTTCAAAGCACAGCATCACCATTAACTGTAGAACATATTTCAGACTTTGACATGGATTACAATTTCACAATTTTAGGTTTTTACTTCTAGCTGCTCTAAAATACTGGAGATTGAAAGAGATATCATTTTAATGATTCAGCTTTCATATTCATTTGTTAAATCCTATTGTCACTGTATAAGTCCACCATTACCTTTGATCTTTTCATCCCTCTCTTTAGGGGTGTTTGTGCTGTGGCCATTCTAAATTTCTCATATTGGAAGGGCCTGTCACTAATATGGGGTAGGGAGATGGAACTATCTAATGTTCTGGAGAGACTGGGCCCTCTAGGTTTCAGGACTTATCTGGACCAGGGACCCATCTGGAGGTTGTAGGTTTCTGGAAAATTACTCTAGTGCATGGAACCCTTGTGGAATCTTATAAATTGCCCTAGGTGTTCTTTAAGATTAGCTGGAATGGTCCTGGTTGGGGGTTGGCAGGTTATGACAGGTAGCAAGGTCTACCTGAAGCTTGCATAAGAGCAAACTCCAGAGTAGCCTGTTGACTCTATTTGAATGATCTCTGTCACTTATACTTTATTAATAACACTTCTTTTCCCCCATTTGGTCAGGATAGAATTGTTGATCCTATGGTGCCAGGCCTGGATTCATCCCTGTGAGTCCTCTCCCAAATTGCCAGGGACACTTTCACCCCCGAATGTCATGTCCCATGTAGGGGGAGGGCATTGATTTCACTTGCAGAGTTGGGTCAAGAGAGACTGAGGCCACATCTGAGCAACAAAAGAGGCCCTCCAGAAGTAACTCTGAGCCATACCTATGGCTCTAAGCTTCTATGGTAGTCTAAGCTTCTATGCTACCAATATAAGCTTCACAATAGTAAGCATCATGATTGAGGGCATGGCCTATTGATTTGAGTGTCCCTGAAGTTTGACACAGTATCAGGGAATTCCCTGATGGTAAGGTTTAATAGTTCCATAGTCTCTCTCCCCTCCCTCAGGGGACTTTGCCAATACTTTTTGATTATCTGGTTAATATACTCTAGGATGTTTCCAAACATTACAATAATCTATACAGGACTAAAGGGCCTCTTTCTCATTCTGTGCTCTCTGTGTTTCAGTTGTTCAAATGAGCTATACAGTAGGTTGAATTAAATTATACACTACAGAAAATTCCAGTTCCAGATCAAATAAACCTTTCTTCCATTGGTCTCAAAGAGCATATGTGGTTCAAAAATACAGACACTGTCTTCCTTACCCCTATGTTCTCAATTACTTTAACCCCAACCTGTTCAGCTTTGTTTTATCTCTAAATAATCAGGTTATATATACAAAACAACCTCTCAAAATCCAGAAATAATAATCACCATGGTGGACTTAATGCATCTGCTCTAAAAGCTTACAATCTAGGCTGCTGTTTTCTTATAAGCAGTTTTTAAAGGTGACCATACCATTCTTGTTCTTTTGTTTCTGGCTTATTTTGTCTCACCAAATATCCCACATGTTCATTCACATCATTACATGCCTCACAGCAACGTTCATTTTCATAGCAGCATAGCCTTCATTCATAAGTATACACCATCATTTGCCATTCTACTTCTCCATCAGTACATCCTTCAGCCACCTGCATTCATTGGGCATTGTATAGAGGGCCCAAAGTCCACAGTCCATCAACATTCACAATTTTAGATAATTTCATTGTTCCTAAGAGACAGAAAATCAATAAACACACCCTCACCAAATAGGAGATCTAAACCTCCTCTTAACTCTTGTCTCCCACCCCATTATTTACCTCAGCTGTTACTGTGGTAGTGCTGATGGTTTCCTTTTGAAGATAGCTCATAGCATGAAATAGCAGTTTTCCCCCGTACCCTGGTGTGTCTACTCTTAACAACACAAAATTGGCCACAAAGTGTAACCTTGGAGGTTCTTATGCCCAAGAAAGGAGACACGCTTTTTGATGCCTAGGACAAGAAGATATGAGTTTTGGTCCCAGGATCTGGCACCTTCAGCATGACAAGAATGATTTGAAGAATCCTGCCCTACAGATGGCTTTATCAAATTTGAATCTTGTTTCTTTTGTTTGATTCATTGGAGTGGTTTTCTCTCATGGACTGATGTATATCAGGCATATGATATAAAAACGTTTCAGAATGTGGAATCATAGAGATCAGTAAAAAGTATATATTTACTTTTTTCTACTTGCATATGTAAAATAAGTTTAGAAATAATTCATAAAGTACAAAACTGGATTTAGTCCTCTGTTAGTGAGATATCTTTTATAATATGTCAGAGTAAATTTGGACTTTCATTCCCAAAAAACTTTGCTGTTGATAGGGCATATATGATTTTACTCAAACTCAAATTCTGTTTGAAGTAGGCAAACTCTTAGGAACCCTTTCTAAATTTGCCAGGAACAAAAATTATTTAGATTAATGGCATTTAACCATAATTCCTTGATATTATTTGAGGAAAGTTCAATGAGATTAATTTCTTGATTTTGTTTGTCTCAGCAAAAATGCCAAGCTGGTCTAGTTTTTGGGCAAAGATGTTTTATAGACACTCTAAAAAATGGATCCCATATTTTGGTCAAAATTCCTTGAAAACAATAAATTATAATTATGATATTTCCATCTGTTATTCCTACAAAGAGAGAAAAAGCATTACATATATGAAGGTTATTGATTCTCCAGCACAATAAAAGGGAAATTGGAAAAGGGAATTCCAGAAAAATACACCTATTGATTTTTTCTCTCCAACAGGAATAGATGGTGTAGTAGTTAGATTAATTTGTCAACTTGGCCAGGAAATTTTGCTCTCTTATTCTGTTGCTCTGGACTTAAATCATCAGGATGTGAAACTCATTTATTGGTGATTACAACTGTGATCAGCTAAGGCAAATGTCTTCTGCAATGAGTGATGTATAATTTATTTAGCTGAAAACTTAAAAGAGAGCTCAGTACAGCTCAACAGCCCAGAAAAACCCAGCTCAGAGCTCAGAGCCCACAAAGACCCAAACATTTGGAGATGCAGAAAGGAATTACCAGAGTGAAAGCTGTCTCCATGTGAAAGCTAGCTGCCTTTCTTCTGAGGAACTGTAAACTTGTAACTATGGAAATTTCCTTTATAAAAGCCAGTCCATAACTGGTGTATTACATTCCAGAAGCCTTAGCAAACTAAAACAGATGGGCAAGATGTTTTTTTGAGACATAGTATTTTCTTACTTGTCCTTGTATGGCAAAAATAACATTAGGTGACAGGTGTTCATTCTAAGACACTTTGGCTAGGCAATAGCAAACATGATGAGATAAAATTTGTCAGGGCAAAATATTCTTAGGGGAACAATAATTAATAATAAAATATTTTATTAATAATAACAGTTACAGTGGTGAGTTAGATTACATGTAATTGAGCAATTTGTAATCCATCAATCTCTAGTCATATCAAATGAACCTAGAAGTGCTCAAGCACTTGATGAAATTATAGTGACAATAAACACAGATGACAACATGATTTTCTATCTTGCTCACCAACACTCCCTATCATCTACCTGATATAATTCTTATAGTTAGTGTTGGGGCATACCAAGAAGGTATGGAACTTATTAAATGAAATTCTTCTCCAAATAGCTTTAACTAGTCTCCTTATTCTCAGCCTCTCTTTTGCCCTTCACTATAGCCAGTGCTCACCAAAAAAATCTGGCATGATACAGACCCTTTGTAAGATAGTCTATTCTTTTTCTTTAAATATTTTTATTGACAAATCTTCACACACATACATTTCAGACATGGTGTGCTGGTTTGAATCTGCTGTTTACTCCAGAAAAGCCATGTCTGTTAATCCTTATTCAATATTGCTGAGTGGTGTCTTTTTTATTGTTTCCATGGAGATGTGAACCATCTAGTTATGGGTGATAACTTTTGATTAAATGGTTTTCATGGAGATGTGTCTATACCCATTCAAAGTGGGATTGCTTAATGAAGCCTTTTAAGAGGGGACCATTTTGGAAAAAGCTAGAGAAGCACCAGAACTGATAAGACAATGTATAGCTTTGGAGGAAAGAGGAATGTTTTCTGCTTATCTTGCTGAAGTTTCCTTGGCCAACAATTAAGAATGTGCAGTTTTCAAGGGTAAAATTTGGAATTCCAGCACTAAGTGGGGAAAAAAATAGAACATAATGTACAACACAGAAAGGAAAAGGAAAGAGAAAGATTATTAGCAAGTGGACCAATGACAGGCAGGACTTTGCATCTCAATCTCCCTCTAGGGCCCTAGGCTTCACACTTTACCTTAGATTTGATCATTTAGGATCCTTATCACTGGAATCAGAATTCCTTTTGCTTAAGGGGGGAATTGTGATGCAAGTTTTAAGTCTGCAGCTGGACCTCATTTCATAAATACTACTTCTTCCTATGAACTAGTGCTTCAAACACTGCTGGTATTTTTTATCCAATTTCATAGCCCAGTAAACCCCAGCTGACCCCCACCCTTTATGTTGGGTACCCCATATCCACTCTATTTTGTCTGGGGGCTACAGCATCACAGGCAAGCTCTGGTTGCTTGTTCATGACAGGTCATAAGGGATAAAACTTGTGACCCCCCTACCTCCCCTTGCTGCAATGGCCAAAATTCATGACCCTTTCCCCACCTTTCCTCCTTGCACAACTTGTGACTCCCCTGGCCAAACATTCCTCAAGGCAAAACATAAGAAACAAACAGGTCAGAACAGATACAGTGAAAAAGGGAAGCAGAGAGGCACCTTCCCTTCCTGGTATCACTGACCCTTTAAAACACAGCTCCCACAAAAAAGAGCTGGAGCTATTTCTTTTTTCTTTTTGCTAGCAGGTTTCACTGGCTCCTGCCTGTCAGCTCTTTCCCTGCTTTCTCTCCCTTCCATAAACCTGTTAAACTTTAACTTGCTGTCCTGCATATATTCCTTAATGACTCTGTGCCTAACATAATGAGGCCAAAACCCATGAACAGAGACTAGACTGAGGTTTAAGTTCCAGCCCCTTGGGGCTATGGGAACCTCCCAGTCACTCTGTTCCTGAACTAGCACAGCCATTCAGGTTTCCACGTGCTTAATGGCTTGAGCCTACAGGCTAAGACCATCTCAATGTGATGCCAGCTCACATCCACATCATTCAAATGTCTACAACTAATTCAGCCCTAGCTTGAGCTCTTCCCCCTCTTTTTCAGTCTGCATTACCATGCAGGAAAACATTTTCTTTAGCCTCTTGAAGAAAATGTTCCCTTACACTTTCCACCTCCTCCCCTTGCATTAAACCACTTCTATACCTCAGCTCACTGTGTGGTTATGAGTGTTAGACCAAAACCAGTTATGTCCTTCCTCTTCCAACTACAGGCTGAGCACCATATTTTTCACTTTGCCAGTCCCTTGACCCAACACCAGTCCTCTTCTATATAAGGTAAGATGGAGGAATTTCCATGAGGTTTACTAAAATGCTCTTGTGGGGTATTTAAGTGTGTTCCATGGCTTCATCTCAGGCATCCATGCAGGAGGTTCCATTTTGGGTTCCAGGGGCACCACACTCACATGCGCATAAATCTGAGCACTTAGTCAGAACCTCCCATGAGCTACAGTTCTCCTCTCAGTCCCAATTGGCTTTGGGGATCCCCAACCCCCTTGGTGACTTACTTTCTCTCTCTGTCATGCAGATGTGGGGACATCTGCCTATAATCTTCAGAGATCTGGCATGTGCCCCTGAGCTGTGGCCCCAAAGATTATTCCCACTGAGTATTCTCTTTCTTATGTCCTCTATTTCCTTGCCTTTTCCTTCCTTATTTTGGGGTCATTGCAATCTATTCCCCATAAAAACACACCCAGGGGCTAACTATTATGCCACTTCAAAAATCTAAATCTACAAGGCAACATCAGATCTAAAAAACTCTTTTACTCTACAGTGGCCTGGCCCCATTACCCTTTGGAGAACCAAAATTGTTGGCCAAAAAATGGTACTTTTGATCTTAAAATTCTTACTGGCCTTAATACTTTCTGTGGTGATCTACAAAGTGGGACAAGGTACCGTATGACCAAGCCTTTTAAATGCTCTGTACTAAGCCTTCACTCTTCATTAACTGCCCACCAAATTCTCCTTCTCTAATGAAAAACCAACACCTCCCACTCCTTCTCCTGCCACGTCCGGCTCTTGAAGCCGAGTCGGAAGAGGGGCGTCGAGGTTAAGAAATCAGCACTCAGGAGACAAGTATGGTTCCATCACTCAGGGCTCCCTGCTTTTTTGGGAGTGAGTTTTTTATTGAATTTCCTCATTAGGCTTTCTTGCTCCCTTTTTATCCCCAGAGCTCCCCTTATCGAATGGGTCACAGTACTCAGGTCACACCTGCTTCCCTATCTACCCCTCTTACAGGGGGCATCGTCCTTGAAAACTTCTGCATGCAATATTCCAGGAAGTACTACTCCCTCAGGGTGGAGGGTAAACCACGATTGTAAATCAACTGGGACATC
>PVIY010009383.1:0-66713 GCA_004026745.1 Myrmecophaga tridactyla | reverse complement strand
GAAAAGACAAACATCAAATTTATATGGGTTGGTAAGGAGCCCAACATGGCTAAAATCATTTTAGAAAAGAAGAATGAGTTGGAGGATTCACAATTCTCAATCTTAAAGTTTATTACAAAGTCACAGTAATCACAGATGACATGAAAACAGAAATATAGACCACCTGAATTGAACTGAGAGTTCAGAAGCAACCTCACATATATGACCAATGCATTTTTTACATGGGGCAAAGACCATGACTATTTCGAAAGAATAGTCTCTTCAAAAAATGGTGCTGGGAAACCTGGATGTGTACGTGCAAAAAAAAAAAAGAAGGAAAAGAGGAGGAAAGCCCGTACCTCATACCATGTACAAAAATTAACCCAAAATGGATCAAAGATATAAAAGTAAGAGCTAGAACTACAAAACGCCAAGAAAAAATCTTCAGGAATCTCTTTTGACCTTGTGTAAGGCAATGATTTCCTAGACATTACACTGAAATGTAGTGTCTAAGATTCTGTAGTAAACAATAACAACCACAATATAAATAAATGTTACCTCAAAACCTTTTGTGCCTCAAAGTACTTTATCATGAAAGTAAAATGATGACATACCCAACCAGAGAAAATATTTGGAAACCACATATCTGAAAAACATTTAATATTTAAAATACATAAAGAAATCCTTCATCTTACCAGCAAAAAGACACATAATCAAATTGATTAATGGGCAGAAGACTTTTCCAGATTCTCTCCAAAAAAGAAATATAAATGACCAGAAAACACATGAAAATATGCTCAACATCATTACATATCAGGGAAATGCAAATCAAAACCACATTAAGATACTGATTCAAACCATTAGAAGGGCCGATATGAATAAAATAGAAAATAAAAAGCATTAGAGAAGATGTGAAGAAATATGAACAATCTTTCATTGCTGGGGGCAATGTAAAATGGTGCAGCTGCTGTGGAAGACAGTTTATCAGCTCATCAAAAAGCTAAGAATAAAAATAACTTATGACCTAGCAATCCTACTACTTGGAATATACCCAAAAGAAATGAAATCAGGGCTTCTAAAAGATATTTGCACACCAATAATCACAGCAACATAATTCACAATTGCCAAAAGATGAAAACAACTCATGTCCATCAACTGATGAATGGAAAAACAGCATGTGGTATATACATATAAGCGAATATTTTTCAGGTATAATAAGAGTGAAGTCCTGAATCAGGCAACAACTTTGATGACCTTGTAAAATACCATGTTGAGTATTTTACAATGCAAAAGGACTAGTATTGTATGATCTCACTGATTTGAAACAATAAGAATAATCAAAATCATGGACTCAGAATATGGAATATAAAATACCAGGGGACAAAGCCAGGATATGGAATTGAAAATTAAGTCTTATATAGTATAGTGTACTGATTTGGAATGATGAAAATGTATTGCATTATGGATGGTGATGATGGTAGAACAATGTCGTAAATACAATTAGAAGCACTGAATTTTATATATGAATGTGATTAAAAGCAGAAATGATAGACTGTGTATATGGTGACTATGAAAATTATTAAAATCCTTGGAACTACATCACACAGTCAATGTTAATTTAAATCTTGGACTTCAGTTAACAGTACAATTATAAAATTATGCTGTCAACAATTGTAAAATGTTCCATACCAATGCAAGGAGTTAGTGATGGGGTTATATATCAGAATCTTGTCTATTATGCATGATTGTTCTGTACACCTACAATTTCCCTACTAAAGGGGGAGAAAGCAAGAGGAAGTTCATGCTGTCCATGTGGTCTCATGCCCCACCCACTTTTCTCTGTCTTAGGCTGCAACCACTAGCTCTCAGTTAGGATACCTGGTCCTTAAGCTGAATTTGCCTATAGCAGTGCTTGTATGTTGGTTCCAGTACTTCTGGTGGGATCATGAAGGGTTGAAGAGGAGAATTATCTCTGGCTCATCTTTCAGAACTTGCCCTATGGGACAAAGCAAGGTGCCATGAACTAAAGCAATGTAAGAAACAGTCAAATGGAAGCAGCCTGGGAAAATAGACTACTGGCTTCAAGACATACAATAAAAACCAAAGGGATGGGAGTCTATTTTGATGGCATTATGAATGCTTTTCAGATCGTTTTAACAAGTAGACTTCACATGACCGCTCTTGTGTTCTTGATATTAGAGACATCTTCATTAAATACAGAGAGGACACACAGCAGTTTAGATTCATGCTGATCTACTTGGTTTAAAGGCTATCTCTAAAGGAGAGCACTGATCAACACAGGCCCAATTTACAAAGTTTGAAGGACATTTTTGCTCTAGGACATTTTTATTCCTCTAGCAGTCAAGGAAAATTCTATCACATCACTAGCTGAAAACAAACTTAAGAAACAGAGATCACAGGATACAAATAACAGAGTTAAAACATAAAAGCCCTGAGACCTGGGCCTGCCTAGTAGAGGAAAATCTGATTGGGGATGATCATATCTGGGAAGAACCTCCTCAAACGAAGTTTTTCCGTATTAACAGGAAAAGAACCAATAAAACAAGAGCTGAAAAATTCTGATCAGTTTAATAGAAGCTATGCTAGAGGTGTAGAATAAGTTAAACTGAATAGCAAAGAAGAGAGAACAAAGCCCACTGTGTTAGTTAGATTCAGTTGTCATGCCTAGTCTTGTTGCTGCGGACATAAGCCAATGGTACGTGAACCTCATCTGTTGCTAATTACATCTGCAGTCGGCTAGGAGGCGTGTCTGCTGCAATGAGTGACGTTTGACTTAATTGGCTGGTGCTTAAATGAGAGAACGCAATGTAGCACAGCCTAAGCAGCTCAGCATTCCTCATCTCAGCACTAGCAGCTCAGCCCAGGCCTTTGGAGATGGAGAAAGAAGTCACCCCGGGGAAAGTTGTTGGAACCCAGAGACCTGGAAAGAAGGCCAGCAGAGACCATCCTGTGCCTTCCCACATAAGAAAGAGCCTCAGTGGAAAGTTAACTGCCTTTCCTCTGAAGAACAAACAAAATAAATCCCCCTTTATTAAAAGCCAATCCATCTCTGGTGTGTTGCATTCCGGCAGCTAGCAAACTAAAACACCCACCAACAAGAAAACACTAGGTTAAAGGGTGCAAATGACCTCCAGAATAAACTAATAAAGGAAATCAGAGCCTAGACACTGGCAAAAGTTAAGAGTCCTACTAGGAAAAATGAAGATATGGCCCAGCCAAGGATGATAGTGAGATAGAGGAGTGGAAGCAACTACTTAAAGATATTTAATCAAGCATGTTAAATCAATTCAGAAATAAAATCAGTGAGTTGAGAGAAGATATGGTAAAACAGATGAAGGATATAAAGAAGACATTGGACAAACCTACGGAAGAACTTAAAATCTTGAAAACACAAATGGCAGAACCAAGGGGAATGAAAGGTACAATAGAAGAGATGAAAACACAATGGAGAATTACATTTTACTAAGGTAAATTGGACTAAAGGATAAAGAATGATATTGAATGTATATTACAAATTCATACTCTGGGTGAGGCCAAAGGAAGAGGTTTTTGGGTTTTTTGTGTGTTTGTTTGCTTTTATGGGCAGGCCCTGGGAACCGAACCCAGGTCTCCGGCATGGCAGGCAAGAACTCTGCCTCTGAACCACCATTGCACCACCCTAAACGAAGAGATTTTTATTCCATTCAAAATTTGTACTTTCTGTAGAACACTGTCTAATTTAACTTGTATGGTCAGTTTATTAGAACACCATAATTGCGTGGAGCCTTGACTAGAGAGGGAGAACTTATTGATTTGTACAAGATAGTATGATGCCACGATACATCCCAGAGTAATCTGGACAGAAGGTTAAAAATGTATTTGCAAAGCCCCCTTGAGGGTCTGGGGAAAATATGTAAATATTAAACTTCTCCACTTGGGTAAGACTTGATATTCTCACAAGCATTGGGGACTAGCAATTTAGTAGACAAAGCCCTTGATCTTGGGGCTTGCCCTTATGAAATTTATTCCTGCAAAGAAGAAAATTAGATTGCATAATTATGCCTAAGAGTCATCCCCGGAAAACTCTATTATTGCTCAGATGTGGCCTCCCTCTTTAAGCCAACTCCACAATGCCTTCCCACCCTATTGTGTAATATTTGCACTCCCAGGGGTGCAAATCTTCCTGGAAACATGGTACCTGTCTTGTGGAATGAGCCTAGCCTAGGCATCATGGGAATGAATAAAGTTTCTTGACCAAAAGGGGAAAGAGAAAAGAACCAAAACAAAATTTAGGTGACTGAAAGATTTCAAATAGAGTTGAAAGGTCATTAGAGAAGTTTTTCTTATGCATTATAGGGATATCTTATTTCAATTTTGCATGCATTGGAGTAGCTAGAGGGAACTGCCTGAAGCCATTGAACTGTAATTCAGCAGCCTTGATTCTTGAAGATGATTGTATAACTATATAGCTGTTACAGTCTAACAGTGTGATTGTGAAAATCACGTGACTGAGATTCCCTTTATCCAGTGTAAGGACAGATGAGTAAGAAAATTAAGACAAAAAAGAAATATAATGGGGGGACAGGGGGTAAGGGATGTTTTAGATGTTCCTTTTTTATTTTTATTTTATTATTGTTTTTTTATGCAGTATTAAAATATTCAAAAACTGTGATGATGTACAATGATATAATGATACTGTGAACCACTGCTTGTATACTTTGGATGATTATATGGTATATGAATACATCTCAATAAAATTGCATTTTTAAAAATGCAGATTGGAGAGCAAGAAGAAACAAACAGTGAACTCAAAGATAAGGTCATTAAAATAATCCAGTCTGAGTTGCAGAAACAAAAAGTAATTGAATGAACTTAACACAGCCTAACACACAGGTAGCACAAATAATCTCATGATATCTTATATTCCAATATATGCACCATAGAAAGCCCAGAAAGGAAAGAGAGAAAGTAGAAGAGGAAGTGGGCAAAGAAATAATGGCAGAAAATATCCCAAAACTGATGAAAGACATAAATATGGACATTGGAGAAACCAAATGAAGCCCAAACAGAATAAAGTTGAAGAAAACTGAATCCTGGCACTTTATAGTATAAGTATCAAATGCCATGAGCAAACTCAGTTCTATAAACTGCAAGAATAAAACAACATCTTGTTTACATAGGAGTCCCAATGAGATTAAGTGCAAATATCTCATCAGAAACCATTAACACAAAAAAGCAAGAGCATAAATATTTAACGTACTGAATGAAAAAATTGTCCACCAAAACTTGTACTCCAAAAAGGCAATGTTTCAAATATTAGAGAGAGGTTAGGACATTCACAGATAAGCCATATCTGAGGGAGTTTGGGACCTATCCTATACGCAATGAAAAAGGGAGTTGTTCCATTTCAAAGGAAAGAACACTCAACAGTAGATCAAAGCAAAATAAAACTTTAAAAATCTTCAGTAAAGCTAAACAAATGGGTAATTATAAATGCCTGTTATATTGTGTTATATTTTTGAAATGTAAATCCACTTTTTAGACCTTGAATGTTCCAATATGTAAACGCAAAATTTTAGACACAGAATGTATAATAATGTAGTATGTTCAAGGACTACAAAATGCAGTTGGGGAGGAAGACAGAGGAGTATAGAAACCATTTAGCATAAAATTTAAGTTAATTTCATATTAAACAAAATATATTTGTTATATATATATATATAGGTTATTAAATTTAAGTTCAATGTAAACCACAAAGAAAATACATACAAACATATACAGAAGGGAATGAGAAGGGACTCCAATAGTACACTACAAACAATCAAATAAATAAAAAAGTAGATAGTTATGAAAGAATTTAAAGAAAAAGATGCAAGTCTTGCAGAGGTTAAATGACAAAATATCAGAAGAAAGTGTCTACTATATTATCAGTAGACACTATAAATATAAGAGTATTTCACTCTGCCCAGTGAAAGGAAGAGGATGACAGAATGGGAAAAAATAACATGACCCAACTATACATTGTTTACAAGAGACTCCATTAAATTCAAAAACACATGTAGATCAAAAGTGAAAAGATTGGAGGAAAATCCATAAAATAGTAACCAAAAGAGGGCAGTGGTGACAGTTATACTAATAAATGGTAAAGCACCGTTTAAGTCAAAGATGTTAGAAGGAACAAGGATGGACTATAGACTGATAGTACTCAATATCAATTTAACAACAGCATATACCAATTATAAATATACATTCACCTAACAATGAGACTCAGACAGTTATTGGCAGAATTGAAAGGAGAAGTTTATGGTTCTACATACATAGTAAGGGATTCCATGCGATCACTTACAATAATGATAGGTCTTCTAGAGTGAAGCACAATAGTGAATAGAAGATTTGAGCAATGCTATAAACAAATTGAAACCAAGAGGCATAAATAGAACACTTTACAGATGACATCATTCTCAGATGTGAAAGACTGAAAACTTTTCCCCTAAGATCAGAATCAGCAAAGGAAACCCACTGTCATCACAATTATTAAACATGATACTGGAAAGTCTAGCAAGTGCAACTAAGCAAGAAAGAAATTAATGGCACTCAATTGGAAATGAAGAAGTAATGTTTTCCCTAATTTCAAATGACATGATTCTATTTAGAGAAAATCTTGAAAATTCCAAAACAAAACTCCAATAATGAATGAATAACGTCGGCAAAGTGGCAAGGTGAAAGTTCAAAAGACAGAAAATAAGTGGTGTTCTAACGATGAAGTATCTGAAGTGGAATTCAAGAAAATAATTATATTTGCAACAGCACCTAAAGAGTCTAAGATCTAGGAATAAATTTAACCAAGGATAAAGTACGTTTACATGGAAACTATAAGACATTATGGAAAGAAATTAAAGAACTGAAGACCTAGATTACAGTCTGACAACTGAGGACTCTAGGCAATCCAAGTTTACACATAAACCTGATCATGACAGGTAACAACACTTCTTTACTCATAAACTGTTTCATTCCCCAACTTCCCTAAATATTCCATGGAATTCTCATTAAGTCTCCAAGCTTCAAAACATCAGCCATAACCATGATTGTTTGCTTTTCTATTTCCAAAAAGAGAGAAAAGAACAACATCCATTTTTAATTGCTGCCCATGATTATTCTTTATTTGAAAGGAGGTAACATGGTTAAGAATGGGAGAGATGTTGGGGACATGGTAGGCAAGCAGATGAAATAAAATGAGGGCCCATTCTGGTACACCTTGAGAAATGGCTAATGGTCCAGTCTATGCATATAGTTGGTTCTGTCTCATAAAATTATCCAATATAAGGCCATGTAAATAGATCTGCAAAATAAAAAAATTATTGTCAAGAGGGTGAGAAGAAAAGAATCAGAAGATTATTAACTTATCATCTACAAGAGAAGACCCAAGTGTCAAAAGGCACTGATTCAATGGAATCAAGGGGATCCAGGTGTTGTTCCTAGAATTGATATTAGAGGAAAGAGACACTACGATCAAATTCTGTCCAAAAATTTAGAAGTTGCTGCTCTGCAAAAGGGCCTAGGCAGTCTGAAAGCTGTAGATTGAAGAAGAATGAGACAAGGATGCGTTTCTTATGAAATGGGACAGAAAACATTCCACATTTCTGCTGATAGGGAAAATAATACATCTTCTCAACCATGGACTGCTCAGTACAGCTCCACGAATCAGGTTTTAAGCAATGATTCCGACAATAATATGATATAAACAAATTTTGAAAAAGATATCAACTAAAATTGCATGAGTGCAAACCCAAATCCCTATTCTTTTTTTATAAACATTTTTATTGTGAAATATATATGTAAAAGCAATAAATTTCCAAGTATATTTCAGCAAGTAGTTATACAACAGATTTTAAAGTTTGGTATGGGTTACAGTTCCATGATTTTTCATTTTTGCTTCTAGCTGCTCCAAGACACTGGAGAACAAAACGAAATAGCAATACACTGATTCAGTAGTCATATTCATTTGTTAAATCCTATCTTCTCTATTGTATTATATACTTCCTCCTCTTTTTTGTGAAGAATAA
Organism: Myrmecophaga tridactyla; assembly: GCA_004026745.1. Lineage (NCBI taxonomy): Eukaryota > Metazoa > Chordata > Mammalia > Pilosa > Myrmecophagidae > Myrmecophaga > Myrmecophaga tridactyla. Next base: position 58,671 of record PVIY010009383.1, on the reverse strand, counting down.
CATATATATATATACAAAAAGCAATACATTTCAAAGTAGATTGCAATAATTAGTTGTAGAACAGATTTCAGAGCTTGATATGGTTACAATTCCACAATTTTAGGATTTTATTTCTGGCTGCTCTAAGGTACTGGAGACTAAAAGAAATATCAATATACTGATTCAGCACTCATACTCACTTAAACCCTAACTTCTCTGTATAAATCCACCATCACCTTCAATCTTTCTCGCATTCTTTAGGAGTATTTGGGCTAAGGTCATTCTAACTTTTTCATGTTGGAGGGGGCTGACAGTAATATGGGATAGGGAGATGGAACTAGTTGATGTTTTGAAAAGTCTGGTCCCTCTGCATTTCAGGACTTATCTGGTCCAGGGACCCATCTGGAGGTTGTAATTTCTGGAAAGTTACCCTAGTGCATGGAACCTTTGTAGAATCTTATATATTATTGTGCTCTTTAGGATTAGCAGGAATGGTTTTAGTTGGGGATTGGCAAGTTATGATAGTAGTAATGTCTAACTGAAGCTTGGGTAAGAGTGACCTCCAAAGTAGCCTCTCAACTCTATTTGAACTCAGTCACTGATACCTTATTTGTTACACTTTTTTCCCCCTTTTGGTCAGGGTGGCATTGTTGATCCCATGGTGCCAGGGCCAGATCATTCCATTGGGGCCAAATCCCTTTTCTTATATACAATGTATTAAAATAAAAGTTTCCATTTACTTATTTTCTTATCTTTAATAACAGTGCTGTAAATTAAAAATTATATTTTGATTTGGAATGCAAAACAGAATCCCAATATATATTCAACTCAACAAATTTTATAATGATTGATGTGAAAGTAGAAGGAGGGGAAAAACAAACCAAGAATAGAGAAACCATACTGACATTCCATGAATTTCAACATGAGTAGAAATAACCTGAAGAAACCTTAAACAGTCACTCTTAACAACGCCAGCCTTAGTGTGAATGTGTTATCGATCATACGTTCTTTTCCAAGGTAGAAAAGAAATTTGCTGTTTAGAATAAACCAACACACTTACCTTTTCACATAGGTGTCTTATTTGAGTCTTTCCAGTGACATAATTACTAAGATGAAGTATCTCTTTATTATATACCAATATTTGAAAAGCAATATAAGTGATCTGGTTGAACAGAAGATACTGCATCAAAGTTACCCCACTCTTTAGTCTGCTAATAAGTTTCAGCAAACCACAAGGAATTAGAGAGCAATAATAAGAGAAGAGGGCTTTTCTCATTGCTTTATACTCTAAGACCACTATCCCCTACACCAAAATATTTTACAGTGAAAGAATGAGTTTTAAGATTCCAAGAAGCAGATAAAGGAAAAACTGAGAATGTGGGGATCTTACTAAATTGAGTGGTAGTGGCAGCACCAGTTGTGACAGCAGAACTGGTAGAAGAAGTCACAGTGGTGGTCTTTGCAGGAGCAGCTGGAATTAGGAAGAAAAATTACAGGTGAGATGCTGACTTTTTCACAAAGAACAAAATTAGTCACACCCATACTTGGAACTGTATTCCTCAGTGTGAATTCATGCTGCAAGGCTGCCATCCATTCTGTTATCCCTTCACCATGGACATATCTTGGCCTCCTTCCCTCAGGTCTTTCCCAAGCCTTGTTCTGTCTTTACTGGGACAGGTAATATCTGAGGTTTATCTCCAATGACATCAGAACTGATAGAACAGGATAATGCAGAATGCAGACTCTTTATCCAAGGAATAAGCACAGAAGACCCAAAATGAGCTGCCAGACCAGAATCCATGTTTGTTAATGCCAGGAACACGTGGAGCTCAGAGAAACCACTAGAAAATCAACAATTCAGCCAGAGGCACTTTGAAAAGGTCATGAGATTCAAGCTCTTGACTTTGAGACAAGTTTCCATTTAAAAACTTTCCTAATGAATATTTTGCAAACAGCACTCTTTCAGGATGCCTCATAACTTTATGGGGTAGAGTAACACTATAATTTTTGACAGGTAGATGCCTCATAACCCACCTGACTGATTTACTCATCCCCACATTTCTTCTTTCATGGACATGAGAAGTTGTAAGCTGCAAGCTTGCAAGTCATATTTCTACTCAAAAGGAAATAATCAGTGATGAAAGCCAGTGCAAAAACCAGCATCATTAAGTCTTGCTATGCATTCCTCAAACCATTGCTTCCTCCTCTATATGTAGTTGAGGATAATTGACATTTATGTATACAACAAGTCAAACAATGATATCAAGGACCCAAATGACCTCTCTAGATTTAAATTACTCTTACTGAAAGATTCAGATTAAAGGAGGAATCTGAAATAATATTATTGGTTTTCCATATGTTCAATGAATGAGTTCATTATTCAACAAAAATATTGAGTAATATCTTGTCTTATGCTAATTGCCAGGCATGAGAGAAGGGGCAGTGGATATACCATACAACAATCACAAGGAAAGCATCATATTCATGAAATCATACCCTAAGGAAAAAAAATGCTCTGAAATTACAATGTATTACATCTGAGGCAGCAGATTAACCTAAAAAGAAAAATTACACCAGGGAAACATAAAGAGTGTTTTCATAAATAGGTGTATGGAGCTCTGTGTTTAGGTAATGGAGCCAAAGGAGGCCTTATTGAAAAGGAGACATTTGAACAAAGATTTGAAGGAGCTGTGGAATAAACCATGTGATAGCTTTGACAATTGTATTTCATGGAGAAGCAAGGCAAGTCCTAATACATGATAATGTTTCATCATCTTAGCCCCTGCAAAAATTGAGTAAAGAGTCATAGGGCATGAATTTTGACAATCAACTACTCAGTCATTAGAATATTAAGGAAACATGCACTGAGCTATTAAGTGAGCACAACAAGCTATAAACACAGGAGTGAAAAATTTCACCCAAATCCCAAACAAGGGTGGAACATGACCAGGGAGACACAGAATATCTCGGTAATCACTAAAATGATGGAGTGTTCACTGCATTCTAAAAATGTGTTCTCTTAACTCAGCCTACCCATAGGTGTGCTTAAGAGTCATCTCCAGAGGACCTCTTTTGTTACTCAGATGTGGCCTCACTCTTTCTAAGCCCAACTCTGCAAGTGAAATCACTGCCCTCCCCCCCTACTTGGAGCATAACATCCAGGTTGAAGTCTTCTTAGCAACATGGGAAATAACTCCCAGGGATGAGTCTGGCCCTGGCACTGTGGGATTAACAATGCCATCATGACCAAAAGGGGATAAGAAGTGTAACAAATGAGGTATCAGTGGCTGACAGTTCAAATAGAGTCAAGAGGCTACTCTCCAGGTTGCTCTTAGGCAAACTTCAGTTAGACTTTGCTATCTACCATAACTTGCCAAACCCCAACCAAAACCATTCCAGCCAATCCTAAAGAACACCTAGGGCAATATGTAAGATTCTACAAAGTCTGCCAATGTTCTGGAGCTGCTAGAAGGAAAAATCTGAGATGATGGTATGGTAGCCCATGACAAACCCTGTGATCTGTCCTGCAACTACTTGTTGAAGAGTGCTTTGAAAATTATTACTTTTTTTCTTTCTTTGCTTTGTATGTATGTTATGTTATATAATAAACAGTTAAAAAAAATGCTTTCTCTTCAGGTGAATAGCAGTAATCTTTAAAAAGGAATTCTTAATATACATACAATGTCTTTGATAATATCCCATATTAAAGAATCTCTGCTACCTATAGAAAGACCGAACATCTATCTCCACTTTCATATGAAAGTCTATAAAACAATAGTAACTGGATATACCAAGAGGTGCTGGATAGACCCCCTCTAATGGAATAGGATAGAAGGACTTTCAGGATCTGTGGTACTTACCTTTAAGAAAGCAGCTGGTCTACCCTATCATAACTAACCTCAGCTCTGCCACTATGTACAGAGTTACCAATCATGAAGACACATAGGCAGAAGCAAAAATGGCAGCAGGGTTATATTCATAAATTCTTCAATTTTCTACTTCATGCAAAACGTGTACTCCACACAGAGTTCAAGAACATATTCTGGCCCCTTGATGTTGTTGGAGATGTAAGATGCTCCTGGCCCATACATACCATAGTATTTAAAAATCTGGTAACAATGGGCAGAGTTATCTTGCACAGACATCTAGAAAAGTGTCAGAGGGTTGCAGTAACAAAGAATTCATTGTATCAAGAAAATGTAGTTTAAAACAAAGGGAATCTCATGACAACTGTGCTGCACCCTAGCCAACTCTGCTCCTACATGCTGTGCTGCTGCCTTGTGCTCTCAATGTGAGCCCCCGGTCCTTTTCCAGAGGGAGCAGAGTAACTCCTATATGTATACTTTGGTGCCTGTATGTCAGTGCCAATCTATCTAGTAGCAGCATGAAACACTAACCAGGAAAATCATCCTTGGTTTTCCTGCCACAACTTTTCCTACAGAACAAATCAAGTTGCCATGAGCTAAAGCAATGTTAGCAACAATCAAATGAATGCAGCTTGCAGAAAAGGATTACCGACTTCAAGACATACAATAGCATAAAAGGATGGGGAAAAAAAGTCTATTTCAACTACATTAGAGGGGTCATTCATATATATTTTAAAAAGAATTACATGCTCAGAAAAGACAGAGAAGACACAGCATCATGGATTCAGGCTGATTTTGTTGGGAGGAGGAACTACTATGACAGAGAGCATTAGTCAACGCAGAGCCAAGACACAAGGAGTTTGAATGACATTTTTGCTTAGGCTGCTTTTGTTAGATCCCAACATTTAAGAAAAATCTCTATCACATCACTAACTAGATAAAAACTTAAAGAACAGACAGTATAGGATATAAATTCCAGCATTAACACATAAAAATAAAAATGAACGGTGTGCAAAGAGATTACAAGTCAAATGAAAAATAGGAAATAGCAAGCCATCCAAAGTAAAAAGATAATCCTATAAAAATCATCAATGAAGAAGATTTGATGTTATATGTATGTACCAGACAAAAACTTTTAAAATTGTTCTTCAGTATGTTCAAATTGTTAAAAGAAAACACAGAAAGGCATTGAAAAGATATAGGAAAACAGTAAATAAACAAGACAAGACTCTCAACAAAGAGGAGAAATTGTTAAAAAGAACTAAAGAGAAAAACAGTCGTTGGAAACCACATTAACTGAAATTTTAAATCCATAAGAGATTCAAAAGAAGCCTGGAGATCATAGAAGAAAAAGACAGAATTCAAAGATAAGACAATTGAAATTATCCAGGCTGAGCTGCAGAAACAAAAAGGAGTGAAACAAACTGAAAAGAGCCTAACAGATCTGCAGCAAACTTACCTAACACCATCAAGCATAAAAATATATGCTTTATGTGAATCCCAGAAGGAAAGGATAGAGAGAAAGAGGCAGAAGAAGTGGGTAAAGAAATGAAAGCAGAAAACTTCCCCAAATGAATGAAAAGCATGAATATGCACATTCAAGAAACCCAATGAATGAAAATAGAATAAAATTGAAGTGAAACACACCCTGATATTTTATACTCAAACTGTGGAATGCCATGAAAGAAAGGAGTCCTGAAAGTTGCGAGAAAAAATCATCATGTCATATACATGGGAACTGCAATAAGATTAATGCCAATTTTTTAACAGTAACCATTGGGGCAAGAAGCAGTGGAAGAAATATTTAAAGTATTGAATGGAAAAAAAATTGCCTACCAAAAATCGTATATCAAAAAGGCTGCTTTCAAAATGACAGAGATTGAGATATTCCCAGACAAACAAGTGGCTAAGGAGTTTGGTTCCACTGGACTTAATTTACAAACAATGCTAAAGGGAGGTCTTCAGATTGAAAAAAAGGACAATAGACAATATATTGAAGCAGCATAAAGAAATGAAAATCTCCAATAAAGATAACCCAATGGGTAAATAAATACCAGAAGTATTCTATTATATTTTGTTGTACGTAAATAACTTTTTACACCTTAAAATCTCTATAAGCAAATGCAAAGAACAAAATGATTGATCTATGATTTTGTGCTCAGTATATATGAAGATGTAATTTGTTAATGAGGAATACAAAAAGGAGGGCTTGTGACAGAGAATTATAGAAACAGTGTTTGGTAGATGAATGATGTTAAGTTGGTATCAATACAGATGTGATAGTTATAGATATAGGATATTAAATTTTAGCCCAATGATATGTTAAAGGTAATATATAAAACTTATATTGAGAGAAGGATATGGTCTATAGAAAAAGTCAAATAAATATGAAAATTACAGGTAATGGAAAAATTGAGGGAAAAATGATATGACTTTGACAAAATAATAAAATGGTAGAAGAATATCCCACATTATCAGATATCCCTTTAAATATAAGGGAATAAATGCTCCAGTCTAATGTCAAGAATCAGAAGAATGGGTGAAAAAAACATGCCTCAACTATATGGGGTTTACAAAATTCAACCTGAAAAAACAAAACTAGTAAGAAACACATACCAACAAATTAATTTTAAAAACTTGGATTGCACAAATGTTTTAGGGAATTTCTCACAAAGCCATATGTTTGGCTGGGAGAGTGAAGGTAGTGTGGCAAGATAAGGAGCAATGGGAATTTGAGCCACTTTCCCATGTAACCTACTTGTACCATCAGGGCCTGCTCAAGCGCAATCTCATTTATACCACTTACATTTCACAATGGCGTCCTGCAGTGTATGACCAACTGTGTTGCTTGGTGCCTTCACACAACATCCAGTCCTTGAGAAGAAGCTCAGGTCTCATGGTAACTTGGTGGTCCATGACTGAGTGTTCAGTCTCTGCTAAGGCCCAGTAACTTGCTGAAGGCTGTCTCTCTAAAGGAAAGTAGTTATCAACAAACGATGGCAGGGTCCTTCCTTAAAATCCTAAAAACCTGCTGCTTGTCATCTGCAGAGGCTGGCCAAAGGCTGCAAACAGCATCTCTCACTGTGTCTCAGAGTCACTTTGAGCACCATTGATCATGATGGATAATATGGATCAAGTGGCAGAACTTGCATGCCACCGCAGACCTGTAACAGCCTTCTTTCCACTGGGACCACTGAGTTAGAATTTTTAGATCTTTTGATAGATGGACAGGAATAGCACACCCAAATGAGGAATATGTTATCTTAAAAAATCATAGAAGGCCCCTAAATGTTGTACTCTCTTTTTATTAGTGAGAGTAGTTAAAAGCAAGCATTATCCTTCACCATAGAAGGCATATCTCTACATGACCAGCACTGCTGGTCCCTCCAAATTTGTGAGTTAGAAGGTTCCTAAATTTTTGTTGGTCAAAAATTGTTTTTGTTGGTCAATTATTATATATAAATATATATGTATAAAGCACAATTTTTCCATTAAATGAACACATCATACATTTTGGATATTGATACAAAACTAAATACATTGTTTTTTTACATCAGATAATTCAAATTTTAAATCATATTTCATATAGAAATAAGTAAGTATAAAAGATCCCTATAGAGCCAAGCAGAATAAATTACAGTACATTTACAGTTTATATGTGCCCAGAATATTTATTCCTACTAAGAAAAGAGGAAGAAAAATAAATTTGTTCCATTTGTAGAGTCAAACTACGTCCAGAAAACATTTCTAAACTTCCTCCACTCCCCTTTTAGCTTTTCATTGTAAAACAAAATAAGTATAAAGAAGAGTTTGAAGAAAGTAGAAATCATCAGAACTTCCACAAGAAAAAGATAACCACTATATATTTTTAGGAAAATGTTATACATATAGAAAGTGTGCATGTAATACTTTTTATCTAATTAAGACCTAATTCATATGGCATTTTCATACTTTTCATTTTATTTGGAGAGTTGAAATCAGAGTATTATATCCTTGTTCCTCTAAGCCTAATGTTTCATACAATCATTGACAGCACTAAAAAACCCACTGATGACTCTTTGGGTATTTTACATACGTCCATAAATTTGCCCAAGTTTCTAGCACCATTTGCAAGTGCATATATCCATATGTATATATATTATATGTATATTACACAAAAAGTGACAATTTATATTATTATGTCATACATTTCTTATTTGGACATTCAATACTGTATTTTATAAATCTGGTTTAGCTCACTGCTATGAACCTATTTCATTCTTTTCAATAGCTGTATTATATTGCATGGATTTTGTTATATCATAAAGTATTGGACCTTTCCCTGGTTTGGTGAATTCAGGTCATGTTCAATTTCTGCATACCACAAACCATACAAGGAGTGATATACTCTTTTATGTACCCTTAACTACTAAAGATTCCATATTGGTATGATACATTGCCAAGTAAGTTTTAAAGTCAAATAATATGTATAATTTACATTTTAATAGCTATAATCAAACTGATTTGCCAAACTTCTATGAGAATTAATATTTGCTATAGAAAAGTAAGAGCCCACGTTTTTTTCAAGCACCTCTGTAAACAGTAAAGATCATCTCAATCTCAGTATTGGCCAGTCTGAGATGTCAAGAGCAATATTCATTCTATTGATTTGCATTTCTTTCACAACTGATAAGATTTCCCGAGGTTATTGACCATTTGAATATCCTCTTTCATCACTTGCTTATTCAAAAATATTTGAATGGGTGCACTATGCACAAAATACAGACACTGCATTCTTCCACTATTTTTCAATACATTTGGCTTCTGTCATATACTATTTTCATTCAATCTCAGCTTAAATATCACCTATTTAGGAAAGCCTGCAATGCTTTCTAATTTAACTCCTGAGGCATCTTCACGTACTTGATTCTAATTTTATCATAATACTCTTCACTTCCTGTCATTTTATTTTATCTCTCTTTCATTGCTTTTTCCTTCTTGGTTTCCTGCCTCTCTTCTCAATGATATAAACTCTAAAAGAGTGAAGTGTATGCTTTCTTCAACACTGTTCCACAGACCTAGAAATTTTCCATGGACTTAGTATATATTCATAAATGTTAGCTAACCAAAAATTAATAAAGTACAAATTCGTTTCAGACATATGGAGACCATTTTTTAAGTGCTGTGGAGAAAGCATGGAACTATGAGCTGTTTTCCTGAAGACAGGAATTCTGAGATAAAATAGACAAAGAGGAGTGAGGCAGGCAGGAGTCCCGTGAAAATAGTAAGTCAAAGAAGGATCCCAAATGCGTTTAGTTACAGAAGTGCTTTATTTTGTTAAGGCTCTAATATTCAGATGAATCTGAATAGAAATAGCGTTACGCATAAAGCAGCAGGCACCTGTAGGTGAGGGTAAGCGCTCCACACACAGGTGAGGCATGGTTGTCACTCAGCTCTCTCTAGCATATCCCATAAGCACTTCCTGTAATGAGAACCTAGGATATTTTTCCTTATGTCCTGGCTCAGTATTACCTTGGCGGAAAGTGTATCTCCAAACCAAACTGTCTCAGACGTTGGCTGTTACTACTTGGGAGAAAAGACCCTCCAGTCCTTCACCTGATTCACATTCTTTTCCCAAGCCAGGCTGAACACACTGTTATTTGTTCATTCTCTACTAATAGATGACTTTGTTTCCACTACTCTTGAGTGTCCACTGCCAGCTAAGAAACACAGAACAAACTAACAATTGCTTCTCCATGAATCTAAACAATTAAAGGAATCACATTTCTATATATTAAATATAAACATATTTACATGTTTGTTTTGCTCTTTCTGGGAATACCACTATGTTTCACACCTACACAATTTTCTCTTTTTCTTTTCCTAGGTTTGAACATCTTTCTATCTCTCCGTACATATCACTCTGAATATCAGTCTGTATTTCATATTTCAGGTTCTTATACCTCTTTTTTTCCCTTACCCAATTTCAAACTTTGCCAGTATTATATTAATTAGATAATGTGTGCAGTTAGCGCAACATTCTCAAAATTCTAAAATTTCTTTCCTGAAATTCTCAAAACAATATACTATTAGGGCGGGCCACGTGGCTCAGCAGGCAAACATGCTCGCCTGCCATGCCAGAGGACCTGGGTTCGATTCCCGGTGCCTGCCCATGTAAAAAAAAAAAAATACTATTAGAATCTCCTCCCTAAGTACTTGAGTCAACATCCTTCTGAGTCAGTTCCAAAGTCAGCCTTTACAAGTGAAGCGTCCTCCTTCCACCACTCTTCTATATTCCCTCTATCTCACACTAATCTTATCACCATTTGAGCTTCACACACGCTGGATCCAGAGGTTTATTGCATATCATGCAAAGATTTATCCATAAAGTGTCTCAAGTAACCATGAGTTATACTGGAATTTTTCCTCTGGCACTGTTGTGGATCTGTTCAGCATTCTCGGCAAAGGATGGCATAAGGGATTGCATACTTTGCCAAGAATAATTCCATATCAAAATCAAGTACTTATAAATCCATCTAAAGAAAGATGTTCAAGATATCTAATAGAAATTAAGACATAAAAATGGAAGATAAACCACCCTAACAACATAAAAAACCCAATACCGTAAAGATACCAATTCTCTACAAATTGATTTTTGGATTTGAGGACACTCTAATGTAAAGGTGGGCCAGTTATTTTTGGAACTGATTTGGAGATTCTAAAATTCAAGGTAGTGGTAGGCAGAATCTCTACTATGGCTTCCAAAACATACTACCTTGAATACCCCTATAAATACGATGGAATAGCAAGCCTGTAATTATGTTATATTTTAGGCTTTGTGGCACAGTTGCCCTTAGGACAGGGAGATAATGCAGTCAGTTCTGCTCTAATTATGTAGCCTTTGGAAGAGAAATTTCTCCAGGTGGTAGAAAAAGAGAACTAACACAAATTTTAGTATCTGGAAGTGGGATGGAACTGTAACAAATAATTGAAAATATGAGAGTAACTTTACAATTAGGGAGTAAATGTAGACTGGGAGAATTCTGAGGAACATGACAGTAAGAGCCTAAATCACCTTGAATGCACTGCTGGTAAAAATATGTATGCAAAAGAGGTTGCTGGTAAGGGCTTAGAAGAAAATGAGGAATACATTACTAGAGACTGGAAAATGGAGGATTTTGTTCTATGGTGGCAGAAAATCATGAAATTTGTCTCCTCCAGTTCTGCAGAAAGTTGACCTGGCAAATGATGAATTTATATGCTAAATATAGTTATTATATATTTATATATATATATAGTTGAGAAGCTGAGAAGTATTTCATGCAAGGTGTTAAAGGTACAAGTTATTTTTTTTCTTACTGCTTATAGAAAAATACAAGAGTAGAGATATAAATTGAGGGAAGAACTGTTAAAGTAATAAAAACCAAAAATTGATGAGTTTGGAAACTCTCAGCATATCCAGATGGCAGAAGATGCTAGAATTAAAAGATTGCTTCCAAAGTGTGCACAGAGAAAAAGGCAGATGTGAGACTATACAAGTATTTGCTGAAACCTCAAGAAAATCAGAAGACCAGGGCATTCAATCACACAAACAGCCCTTTCAAAAAATTAAAGGTGCTTGTCAAAGATCTCTTCAACTTCTGATAGAGGGAATTTTCGAAGCTTTTCCCCTCAGCCCCATCAGCCATGATTAAGATAAAGAATGGATTAACTTGCAAAGATCTGTGACTATGCTCTTCTGTTGCCAATGAGTGGATCCTCGTGAGATCCACAAAAGAACAACAAAGTTATCTAAAGAACTTTAGCAGAAGAAACATTGCCATTTTAGACTGAAAAAGAATGGGAGTAAGAAATGAAAGAAGGATGTACTTGAAGAGACCAGTCTGATAAAATTATTCAGCTGCAAATATGAATAACCTTTCATAAAAAGAAGGGCAATGCAGAGAGCTAAGCCAAAACCCTCAGAGACAAATCAAAGTTAATTCCCAGTACTTGAAATATAATGGATTTTGTGCAACTGGATTTCAAGACAGTTTGGGATTTGCCTTACCTTCCATATTCCGTTTCTGAACAAGAATTTATTCTCCTTTGTCTGCTCCACTATTATAAATTGGGGCAGATTAATTGTTTCTTTAATTTCACAGGTTCACAAATGGAGAGGAAGTGTGCCTGGGAGTCTCATCTGCATCTCATTTACATAATCTAGGTGAAGCGATTAGGGACTTTAGAGCCAGTAGTTCTTGGACATTTAGTTCATACTGAAATGAAATGAGATCCTTTGAAACCATGGGAGGATGGAAAATCCTTTTGCATTTTGGAATAGGAAAGACAAAACTTTGGAGGCTGGAGTATGGACTGTGGTAGGCAGAATGTCTCAGTTCCCAAAGGATGACTCACATTAAACCCTGATTGTAATGTCATATGTCCTTAAAATATAGAGATTATCCAAGTGGGCCTTATCTTATTACACAGACCCTTAGAAGAGGAAAGATTGTTTTCTTCCTATTGTTAAGTAGATTCAGAAAGTTTTGAGGTTTGAGGAGGATTCAACACATTCTTTGAAAGTAGAGCAGGACACATGGAAGGAACAGAGAGAAGCCAAAAGAAGCTAAGAACAACCTCTAGCCAATAGCCAACAAGTAAATGGAGATCTTAGTTCTATATTCACAAGCAACTGAATTCTGATGGTGACAGGAATAAGATTCAAAGAGAAAGAGGACCTCCAGATGACAACATAGTCAGCTCACACGATGAGTCTCTGTGAGGCCCTGTCAGAGATCCCAGAAATGCCATCCCCTGATCTACAGAACTGTAAGATAACAAATGGGTGTTGTTTTGTGTTGTGGTGTAACTTTTTACATGGCAACAGAAAATTAATACATAGGGACCTTCAAATGGACAAGTATCACAAGCAAATCTAAGAAGAGCAATGATTTAGAAATTACTCTAACATATAGAGATGTATTATAAAGGTACACTAATTAAACAGTGTTGTTAAGGCAAGGATAATAGAATAATTAACTAGAGCAGAATAAAGAGTCCAGAAAAAATTCACAAATATAAAGTGATACAATTTCCACAAATCTGGAGGAGAAATGAACTTTTAAATGCAAAACTTAGGAAAATTTGGAGATTCATATAGACAAAAGTGGACACTGACAGCATATAATACACTATACAAATAATATTTTTCACATGTGTAGTCTATATAAATGTATAATGTAAAAAATAAAAATTCTAGAAATTATCAGAAAATAGCTCAGGAATATGATGGTAATATTTCTGAAGTAAGACACAGTTAACACTAATAATGAAGTAAAAGATTGATGCATAAGCTATAATAAACAAAAGAATTTTCATTTTTCAAAACTGATATTCAGCAAACTACAGGTCTAAAATCAGTCTCTTGTTGATGCAAATAAAATTTTCTTGGAGCACAGACCACTCATTCATTCAAAATGACAGATGGCTCCTAAGGGCTACAATAACAGAATTAGGAAGTTGCCACGATACCTTTTAATCTAAAGGCTTAAAATATTTATTAACCAGAACCTTAAGAAAAAAATTTGCTGATCCCTGATTCAAAGCATCATTCAGACATTAAAATAAAGGGTGGGAGTAGTTATTTATAATAATAAATTTATTTACAATAAATATAACTAATTCACATAATTATACAATAAGGTCACAGTTAGGAAAAATATCTTACTTCTTTTTGTAAGTGTTTATTTTCTCTCTCTCCAACTGGAAGGCAAGCTTTATGAGGGGTTGAATTCTATTTGGTTTTATTCATGTTGTAGAAATATATGTAATATGTTGTCTAGCACATATGGGCCCTTATTGAACATTTGGTAGCTAAATTACTGAACAGCCCAATCATCTAATGGGGTAAATGATCATTCATACTTTCAGTAGAATTAAAAATATCAGGAATAACAGCTGCATGGAATTTTGGTACCAGCTGTGAGCTAACATAGTGAAAAAACGTATCACACCTGAATTTGGATCTCAGTTTTATCAATTGAACTGGTACAATAAAATCTACCAGTTAGAGTCACACAATGGTTTTTCTGGTAAATAAGTAAGGCAATGGGCATCTGACTTCTCCAAAAATGTTCTTTGTCCTATGTATAAGAAATTTTGAGAAAGTAGTGTTTGTCTTAGGACAATATTTGGGGAAGCAACATGGTAAGTCATACAAAATTCATGCATAGATAATATGCTAAGAGTAGATTTAAAGGAAGAGAAAAGCTAGTACATAAAAGTAATTATTGCTCATTAATTTAAAGAAGCAAAGCCAGGAAATAACCTGAAAGTATTAAGATTAAGTGGATTTATTAAATGATGAAATAATTATAATATTTAAAAGCTACCCTGAAAACCATATCATTTAGTGGAAATAATATTGAAGTAAAATGAGTGTTAAAATATTAGTGTAATTTGTTCTCTACATACTTGTTACAAGGTTAAAAAGCACACAGACATGTAGACAAGAAATAATTGTGTAAAATAATGTAAAAATTATTGAATCTTGTTCTGGGTTGTTACTAAAACCTAAAAAATGCAAAAAAAAAAAACTTGCTAAAACAAGAAGGTAGCTCCTAATATCATCAGGAGGCTAAAGAAAGACATAATGTATAAGGTTATAGGACAATGTCATAAAATGCCACAAGACTGGTTTGATGAGAAAACTGACACCAGATTCACTGATGCGTCCGAACTCCAAACTCCTTGAATTGCAATAGCAGTAAGAGCAATTCTGGCTGGTAAAATGTACTTCTTGATCAGAATTCAGTTCTGCAAATGTTCAACCTTGAACACCGGGTGCTTCAATAACTAATATATGCCCGGAGCATGCAGAACCTAGTCAAATATTACTCATGTCCAGAATCAACGAGATGGGGATTGCCAAAGTTCAGTCTGCAGAGCCTAGTCAAATATTACTGATGTCCAGAACCAACATGATGGGAATTGCCAAAGTTCAGTTAGCAAGGCATTCCAACCTCTTATTTGGGGAAAAGGGATATTTGCCCAAACATATAAAGTCATTCAAAGGAGGTGATGGGCATTTGTGAATCTGGCAAGTGTATATTCCAGACACTGTCTGGTTGTGCAATGATTTATTTTATTACAAAATCTTATAAATTTTCTTTAATTGTATAATATTTTTGAAAGAAACACTAAGAGAAATTATTTAGTAATATTTCATTAAAAGATAACTTATGTGATACAAACAATAGTGGCTACCAGATTTCACAGACGTAAAATCAGATTGGTCAAACTTGATCATGAAAGAGTCAAATTGTGGTGACTGAATAAATCAGACAAAAAAGGACAAATACAGTATGATCTCACTGATATGAAATAATTACAATATGCAAATTCATACACAGGGAAACTAGAATAAAGGTTACCAGGGGCCAGGGTAAAGGTAGGAAATGGCGATTTAATGCTTAACTAGTACAGAATTTCTGTTTCGGGTTATGGAAGAATTTAGTAATGGGTACTGGTAACAGTAGTACAATACTGTGAAAATGATATAGTACAAAGGGGAAATTTTATATGTTACTAAGTTAAAATTTTAAAAAGAAAATCCATAGGACTATTTAACATAAGCAGTGAAACCGAATATAAATTAAGGACTATAGCTAGTACAATTGAAATATCCTTTCACCAGTTGTTACAAAAGTACCCCACTTATGCAGTGTAAATAATGGAGAGGTGGTATTCGAGTTTGCTAGCTGCCAGAACACAATATACCAGAAATGGAATGGCTTTTAAAATGGGAATTTAATGATTTGCTAGTTTACAGTTCTCAGGCCAAGAAAATGTCCCAATTAAAACAACTCTATAGCAATGTCCAATCAAAGGCATCCAGGAAAAGATACCTTGGTTCAAGAAGGCAGATGAAGTTCAGGGTTTCTCTCTCAAGTGAGAAGGCACATGGTGAACAGGGTCAGGGTTTCTCTCTCATTTGGAAAAGCACATGGCAAACACAGCATCATCTGCTAGCTTTCTCTCCTGGCTTCCCTTCACGAAGCTCCCCAGGAGGCGTTTTCCTTTTTCATTTCCAAAGGCCACTGGCTGGTGGACTCTCTGCTTCTCGTGGCTATGTCGTTCTGCTCTCTCTGACTCTCCCTTTCTCCAAAATGTTTCCTCTTTTATAGGATTCCAGTTAATTAATCAAAACCCACCCGAATGGGTAGAGACATGCCCCCACCTAATCCAGTTAACAGCCACTCTTGATTGAATCCCATCTCCAGTGAGAGGATCTAATTACAATTTCAAACATACAGTGCTGAATAAGGTTTAGAAGAAGCAACTGTCTTTCTTTACAAACAGGATTAGGATTAGCGCATGGCTTTTCTAGGGTGCACACATCATTTCAAACCAGCACAGGTAGTATATGAGAACTCTGTATATTCTGTATGATTTTTCTATAAAACTACACCTTCCTTAAAAAAATAATTTAAAACTAAGATGGCCCAATAAAAGAAAAACAAAAAATAAAAAAACAAGATGGTTTATGTGACACAAATAATAGCAGCTAATGGAGCTCAGAAACAAAAAGCTAGGTGGGGAAAATTTGATAATGAAAGAAAGAGTTAAAACTTCCCTCTGGGGCGGCTGCCGGCTCAGCAGGCAGAGCTCTGACCTGCCTTGCTGGAGGTCTGGAGTTCATCCCTGGTGCCTCCTGCCCATATGCAAATTTAAAAAAAAACTCATGACAAAATCTCTTTTAAGCATTGACTCAAACTTACAGTAAGAGAACAAGAGAGGAATTTAAATTAAAGGACACTTCCAGAGAGTGAGAAGTTATTCTATAAAGCCACGGTGGCCAAAACAGCAAGTTACTGGCGCAAAGATAGATAAAAATAAAAAAATAAATGGAAAGATGTAAATGCTGGAGAAAATAAGGAGAGAGAGATACACATTTTCACGATTGGTAGGGAAGTATTCTCTGGAGGGTACTGTGATGGCTCCACAGAAAGCTAAGTATAGTGTTGCGATATGATCCTGCAACCCCATTATTTAAGTATCTATCTGGAAGAACTGAAAGCAGGGACAGGAATGGACATTTGCACAGGGTGTTTATGGTGGCAGTATTCATGATTTGCAATGGGTGGAGGTGGCCTAGGGGTACATCAGTGAGGAAAGGAAGGGTGAACTGTGGTGCATCCACTAATGGAAAACTGAGCAACTGCAAGAAGGAATAAAGTTGTGAGGCATGCAACTAAGTGAATGAACTTTGAGGACAGTATGTTGAGTGAAATATGCCAGGAACAAAGACAGATATCATAATGCCCCACTAATATCAACTAACCGCAATGTGCAGTCCTTGAAAATTGAATTGGAGAGCATAGGTTATGAGGGGAAGGTGCATTAGAAGTGTCCTTAGATTGTAAGTTCTTACAGCAGTCATGTCTATTCCTGAGTTGTAACTGTTATTTCTAAATTCTGAGACACTGAACTATTTCTGTATAACCTGGTTCTTCCATGGAATAACGAGTGTCTTTGTGACACCTGAGACTCAGAGATAGAGTTCTGTAGCTCTGAAAATCAGCATTTCCCCATACAGCAATGGTGAAAAAAGCTGATAAAGAGATCAAACATCAATTAGAGAATAGAATGACGCTGATATCATTAGGACTAAGGTAAATAAGAGTAAAGGGTAAAGAATGATATTGACCATATTTTACAACTTCATATTCTGGGTGAGACCAAAGGAAGAGATTATTATTTGGTGCAAAATTTGCATTTTCAGTAGCACACTAATTTAATTGTTATAGTCAGATTATTTGAGCACCATAAATACATGAAAACTTGAATGGGGAGGGAGAACTTGTTTGTTTGTACAGAATGGCATGATGCCTGGATAAATCCCAGGGTACTCTGGGCAGAAGATTAAAAAGATTTACAGCAGTAGGGACAACTCAATAAACAGGCCGAGCCCTCAATCTTACAGATTGTTCATATGAAACTTATCCCCACAAAAGATAGACTAAGTCTACTTAGAATTAGGTCTAAGAGTCACCCCCAGAGAACCTCTTTTGTTGCTCACATGTGGCCTATCCTTCTCTCAGCCAATACAGCAATCAAACACACCACCCTTCCCTGCTCTACATAGGACATGACTCTGAGGGGTATAAACTTCTCTGGCAGAATGGGACAGAAATCTTAGAATGAGCTGGAACTAAGCATCAAGGGATTAAGAAAACCAAAGAAATGAGACAGAATAAAGTGTCAGTGGCTGACAGATTTCAAACAGAGTTGAGAGGTTATCCTGGAGGTTATTCTGACACATTTTATAAATATCCCTTTTTTAGTTTAAGGTTTATTAGAGAAGCTAGAGGAAAGTGCCTGAAACTGCAGAGCTATGTTCCAGGAGCCCATGTTTTTTGAAGATGAATGGATAATGATGTAGCTTTCACAATGTGACTATGTAATTGTGAAAACCTTGTGTCTGATGCTCCCTTTATCTATGATATTGACAGATGAGTAAAAAACATGATTAAAAATGAACAATAATAGGGGAAACTAATGTTAAAATAAATTGAGTAGATTAAAATATTAGTGAGCAATGAAAGGGAGTAGTAAGGGGTATAGAAAAAATAGGGGAACAAAAGTTAAAATCTATTGAATAGATGGAATACTAGTGCTCAGTGAGAGGGAGGGGTAAAGGGTATGGTATGTTTGAGTTTTTCCTTTTTATTTCTTTTTCTGGAGTGATACAAACGTTCTAAAAAAAATGATCATGGTGATGAGTATACTACTATATGATGATTGTGAGCCATTGAATGTACACCATGCACGGAATGTCATGTTGTATGTTGTTTTGGTCTCATAATAAAAAAAAATTTTTTTTAAGTATTTGCAAGGCTCCTTGAGGGTCTGGGGAAAATGTGGAAATATTAAACTTCCCCACTTGGGGATGACCAATATTCTCACAAGCATTGGGGACTATCAATTTAATAGGCAAAACACTTGACCTTGGGGCTTGCCATTATGAAACTTATTTCTGCAAAGAAGAAGATAATACTGCTTATAATTATACCTGAGTCACCTCCAGGAAACTCTGTTGTTGCTCAGATGTGGCCTATCTCTGTAAGCCAACTCCACAGTGCCACCCCCCCCCATATTGGACATGACCCCCAGGGGTACAAATTTCCCTGGAAACATGGTACCTGTCTCATGGGAATGAGCCTGGCCCTGGCATTATGGAATGGGCAAAGAGTTCTTGACCAAAAGGGGGAAGGGAGATGAAACAAAATAAAGTTTCAATGGTTGAGATTTTGAGCAGAGTTGAGAGGTCATTATGGAGGTTATTCTTATACATTATAGAGATATCCTATTTCAATTTTGGATGTATCAAAGTAGCTAAAAGGAAATGCCTGAATCCATTCAACTGTAATACAGTAGCCTTGATTCCTGCAGATGATTGTGTAACTATCTAACTTTTCTAGTCTGATCGTGTGATTGTGAAAACCTTGTAATTGACACTACATTTATCCTGTGTAAAGACAGATGAGTAAGAAAATAAATATAAAAAAGAAATATAATGGGGGGAAAGGGGTGTGGAATGTTTTGGGTTTTCCTTTTTACTTTTATTTTATTATTTTCAGTGTTTAGGGAGTAATTAAAATATTCAAAATTTGACTGTGATAATGAATGCACAGTGATAGGATACTGTTAACCACTGATTATATACTTTGGATGACTATATGGTATATGAATAAATCTCAAAAAATTACATTAAAAAATGCACATTGGAGAGAAAAAAGAAAAAAAAACAGTGAACTCAAAGATAAAATCATTGGAATAATCCAGTCTGAGTTGCAGAAATAAAAAGGAATTGAGTAAATTTAACACAGTTTAACACATATCATGTATACAAATATATACATTATGGGAATCCCAGAAGGAAAGGAAGAGGAAATCAGCGAAGAAATAATGATAGAAAATATCCCCAAATTGATGAAAGACATAAATGTGGACACTGGAGAAACCAAATGAAGCCCAAACAAAATGAAGTAGGAGAAACCTGAATCCTGGCACTTTATAGTCAAAGTGTCAAATGCCATGAGCAGAGTGAGTTCTGTAAGCTGCAAGATTAAGTGCAAATACGTCATCAGAAACCATTAAAACAAAAAAACAAGAGGAGAAATATTTAAAGTACTGAATGAAAAAATTGTCCACCAAACATGTACTCCAAAAAGGCTGTCTTTCAAAAACTAGAGAGAGATTAGGACATTCCCAAACAAACAAAGTCTGATGGAGTTTGGGACCGATAGACCTACCCTAAATGCAATGAAAAAAGGAATTGTTCAGCTTGAAAGCAAAGAATATTCAACAGTAGATCAAAGCAACATAAAAATTTAAAAATCCTCAATAAAGTTAAACAAATGAGTAATTATAAATGCCTGCAGTATTGTATTATACTTTTGGTATGTAAATCCACTTTTTATACCTCAAATGTTCAATATGCAAATACAAAATTTTAGACACAGAGTGTATAATGATATAATATTTTCAAGGATCACAAAAGACAATTGGGTAAGTTGGGGAGGAAGACAGAGAAGTACAAGAAATTTCATATCAGACAAAATGAATTTTTATACATATAGGTTGTTAAATTTAAGCTCAATGTAAACCACTATGAAAATACATACAAACATACACTGAAAAGAATGAGAAGGGACTCCAAATAGTACACCACAAACAATCAAATAAATAGAGAAGCAGATAGTCATGGAAGAATTTAAAGGAAAAAGGTGTAAACTTACAGAGGTTAAATGACAGAATAGCAGAAGAAAGTCCTGTATTATGAGTAGGCACTACAAATGTAACAACATTCATCTGCCCAGTGAAAGGCAGAGAATGGCAGAATGGGAAAAATAACATGACCCAACTATGTTGTTTACAAGAGACTTATATTACATTAAATTAAAAGACACGTGTAGATTGAAAGTGAAAGAATGGGGGGAAATTCCATGAAATAGTTAACCGAAAGAGAGCAGTGATGATAGCTTTACTAATAAATGGTAAAGTAATGTTTAAGTCAAAAATGGTTACGAGGAACAAGGATGGACTATATGCTGAGAGTAATCAATATTAATTTAACAAGAACATATACCAATTATAAATATACATTCACCTAACACTGAGATTCAAACAGATATTGACAGAATTGAAAGAAGTTTACGGCTCTACATAAATAGTAAGGGATTCCATACATTACTTTCAATGATGATAGATCCTCTAGAGTGAAGCACAATAGAAAATAGAAGATTTGAGCAATGCTACAAATGAAGCAGAACCAACAGGCATATATAGAACACTCCATAGTTAACATAATTCTTAAATGTGAAAGACAGAAAGCTTTCCCCCTAAGATCAGAACCAGCAAAAGAAAGCCACTGTTAGTTCCAGGAAGATGGTGGAATAGGACAGGTTGAGTCCTGTCCCTGCCCCAAACAGCAGCTAGAGAAGGGACCGGAGACAACTGAGATGGTGATTCCAAGGTGTAAGTGACACGGGAGTGTCTTCTATACCACATGGGGAGTTCTGGTTGAAAAAGCTGAAGGACCAAGACAGAGAACAGGAGACCATCGGCTGGTGCAAACAGCCTAACATGCCCCTTTCCAAATGGAAGCCCAGAGCCCTCAGGAGTTCATGGACAGGGAGACCCAGACTAGGAAGTAACCCAAGCCCTGTTCCTTGAAGGCTCTACCCTTCCAGCACAGCCCCACAACTTCACCCACACCCCACCCATCTGAACACCTTCACCCCGCTGCTCCAACAGCCCCGCCCTGCCACCACCTCCCAGCATGGTCCCACCCCACACCCCCACCCCAAGCGCACACACATCTGGTCCAGCCAAACCCCCCTCTCCTGCACAAGCACAGTCTTGCCCTGACCCTCCCCAAGACCCACCTCTCACTCCCTGCCCCAAGCTTAGGGCAAGCCCTGAACTGCATATTAGGGCCATACCTGCCCCCAGCCCAGGCAAGCACAACCCCAACCGGTTGGCCCTGAGTGCTGTGCCTGAGCACAAGAGGGCCCCGCCCCCTAGATCAGGAACATGAGGGCCCCACAACCCAGACCCATGTGCTCACTTAGCCACATCATCCCCATCACCTGGGGTCCACTAACTGGTGCACTGACTTATTGAGCCCTGTACCCCAACCCCCTCCCCCAAGAAGGTGTACAATTCCCACCTGCTGCCTGGCACAAGCTCCATGCACCTACACCCTCCATGCCTGCGTATCTGTGCCAAGGACCCACCTAGCCAACACAATCTCCACCCACGTCTGCAACCCCTGTGACCTGTGCCCATTCCTACACACTCCCACATCTGTCTCCACTGCCCTCTGGACCTCCCCCTGTGCAAGGACCCACTCAGGCCTTCACTGCCCCCATGTACTGATATCTGTGCCACCTACCCTACACCCTGATGCCCACAATCCCCATGTTCCATGTACCCACCCACATCCTACCTGCACAGCAGCACACGTGCATCCACACAGCCTCAACATCTGCCTCTCACAGCATTCTACCTCTGTGTCCCCCACACCACACCCTGCTCCCCCACTCCAAGGTCTGCCTGAGCTGCACCCCATTCCCATGGCCCCCGCACCATGGCTCCACAACTCCAAGACCTGTGCATCATGCTCACTGGCACTAGCTTAGTGCCACCAACATGTGCCTATACTTTTGCTGCAACACATCACTGTACAGTTGTGCCCTGCCCTGTGCCCCGTATCCTGCTCCACATCCATCCTGCAAATAAAAAGCTTTAGAGTGCTGAAGGAAATGAACTTTCAAAGTACACCTATCAAGATATTTACATGTCTCAAAGACAACAGAAGACCACAAAACACATCAAGATGCAGACAGATATAGCCCACCTCATAACCAAATTAAAACACCAGACTATGGAACAACTAACCAAAGATGTTCATATCACTCTACTAAATAAATAAATGGGGTGGCTGATGACATAAAGGAGATCAAGAAGACACTAGAAGAGCATAAAGAGGAATTTGAAAGAATAAGTAGAAAAATAGCAGATATCACATAGATTAAAGATGCCGTAGACCAAATAAAAAATATATTCAAGACACGCGATACCAGATTTGAAGAGGCAGAAGAAAGAATAAGTGAACTAGAGGACAAGACGGTGATTTTAAATACTCAAAACAACATATGGGAAAAAAATGGAAGAAGTTAAACTGGATCTCAGGGAAATGATGGACAAAACAAAGCAGACAAATATAAGAATCATTGGTGTCCCAGAAGGAGAAGAGAAGAGTAAATAGCTAGGAAAATTAGTTGAGGGTATAATGGGGGGAAACTTTGCAACCATTATAAAGCTCATAAATATGCAAATCAAAGAAGCCCAACGAACTCCAAATAAAATAAGTGTAAATAGGCATTCACCAAGACATATACTAATTACTATGTCAAAGATGTTGAAGAGAAGCAGAAAATCCTGTATGAAGCAAGAGAAAAACAATCTACTACTTACAAAGGAAACCACATAAGACTGAGTTCAGACAACTCAATTAGCACTATGGAGGTGAGAAAGCAGTAGTATGATATAGTGAAGATCATGAAAGAGAAAGATTTCCACCCAAGAATTTTGTACCCAACCAAATTGTGCTTCAAAACTGAGGGAGAGTATAAAATTTTCACAGACAAACAAATGCTGAAAGAATATGTCAACAAGAGACCGGCCCTACAAGAAATATTAAAAGGACTAATGCCAGTTGAAAAAAAAAAAAACAGGAGGGTGCATGGGTGGTTCACTGGTAGAATGCTCACCTTGCATGTGGGAGACCCAGGTTTGATTCCCAGACCATGCACCCAAGAAAATAAAAAAGTAAAAGACAGAAGAGGAAGGTATAGAGGAGGGGACAGAATTGAAGAGTTCAAGTAAGGGTAACTTAAAGGGAAAGAATATATAGACCTGACAAACAAAATCCAGAGGATAGGATGGTGGACTCAAGAAATGTTTTTTCAGTAATAACTTTGAATAAACTTACCAATTAAAAGAGATATATTGGCAGAATAGTTTAAGAAATATAATCCTGTTATGTGCTTCTTACAAGAGACTCATTTTGGCAAATGGATACAAATAGATTGAAAGTGAAAGTATGGAAAAAGATGTTCCATGCAAGTTGTAACCACAAGAAAGCAGGAATAGCAAATGAAGGAGAGAGATATAAAATTAAAACAGTGTTAAATATATGGGAGAACAAAAGGATGGAAAGAATCAATAAAACCAAAAATTGTTTCTTTGAGATAATAAAATTGATGGGCCACTAGCAAGGCTGACAAAGAAAAACAGAGAGGATGCAAACAAACAAAATCAGAAATGAGAAGGGGGTCATTACCACAGATCCTGAAAAAATAAAAGAAATCTTAAAATGATACCATAAACAACTATCTGGCAACAAACCACACAACTTAGATGAAATGAATAAATTCCTGGAAACACACAAACAAGCTACACTGACTTAGGAATAAATAGAAGACATGAACAAACTAATCACAAGTAAAGAGAGTCAATCAGTCATCAAAAACCTTCCTACATTTTTTGATTATCTTCTTAATATATCCTAGCATACATCCATTCATTATGTTAAACTATTCAGGATTAAAGTCTCTCATTCTTATTCTGGGTTCCCTGTGTTTCAAGTGTTCAAATCCAAGCAGGCTGAGTTAGATTATGTGCTACAGAAAATTTAGGTCCTGGACGAAAGAAACTTTTCTTCTTTTAGTCTCAAAGAGTAGGCGTGGTTCTAAGATATAGACACTGTCTTTGTTACCCCTGTGTTCTGAATTACTTTAATCCTGACCTGATCAACTTAATTCTTATCTCTGAAAACCAAGTTATAGATATATAAAACAGCCTCTTAAAATTCAGAAATAATAATTACCCTCTGTTCTAGTTTGTTAGCTGCAGGAATGCAATATACCAGAAATGGAATGGCTTTTTAAAAGGGGAGTTTAATAAGTTGCTAGTTTACAGTTCTAAGGCCAAGAAAATGTCCCAATTAAAACAAGTCTATAGAAATGTCCAATCTAAGGCATCCATGGAAAGATACCTTGGTTCAAGAAGGCTGATGAAGTTAAGGGTCTCGCTCTAGTGAGAAGGCACATGGTGAACACAGTCAGGGTTTGTTTCTCAGCTGAAAGGCACATAGCGTACATGGCATCATCTGCTAGCTTTCTTTCTTGGCTTCTTGTTTCACGAAGCCAGACATTTTCCTTCTTCATTTCCAAAGGTCAATGGCTGATGAACTCTGTTTCTCATGGCTATATCATTCTGCTCTCTCTGAATCTCTCATTCTCCAAAATGTTTCCTCTTTCATAGGACAACAGTAAATCAATCGATACCCTCCCAAATGGGTGGAGACACATCTCCCTTAATCCAGTTTAACAACCACTCTTGATTGGGTTACATCTCCAGGGAGATGATCTAATTACATACAGTACTGAATAGGGATTTTTCTGCCTTTACAAAATGGGATTTTGATTAAAACATGTCTTTTCTAGTGTACATACATCATTTCAAACCAGCACACCCTCTTTGAACTAAATGTGTCTGCTGTAAGAGCTTACAATCTAGGCCCCTGTTTTCTTATAAGCATTTCTAAAGGAGACCACACAATAATTCTTCTTTCATTTCTGGCTTATTGTGCCTCACTGTGTCAAACCTTAGGGACACCCAAATCAATAGACCAAAACCTTGGTCTTGAGGCTTACTCTTGTGAAGCTTATGTACATAACGGAGAAGCTTAGCCTGCCTACAGGTATGCCTAAGAGTTACTTCTGGAGGACCTCTCTGGCTGCTCAGATGTGGCCACACTCTCTCTAAGTCCAACTCTGCAAGTGAAATCATTGCTCTCCCCACTATGTGAGACATGACATACAGGGGTTGAAAGTCACTCTGCCAGCGTGGGAGATGATTCTCAGATATGAGGTTGGGCCTGGCACAGTGTGATCAATAATGCCATCTTGACCAAAAGAGGGAAAGGAAGTGTAACAAATAAGGTTTCACAGGCTGAGAGAGTTCATATGGACTCAAGGGACTACTCAAGAGATCACACTTATGCAAGCTTCAGTTAAACATTGCTACCTATCATAACTTGCCAAACCCCACTGAAAATTATTCCAGCCAATCCTAAAGAACACCTAGGGCAACATTTAAGATTCTACAAAGGTTCCATGTACTAGGGTGGTTTTCCAGAAACCTATAACCTCCAGATGGGTCCCTCGGTGAGATAAACCCTGAAACAGAGAGACGCCAGCCTCTCTAGGACAAGAGCTAGTTCCATCTCCCTACCCCTTAATAATGCCCCACCAACATGAAAAAGTTAGAATGGACATAGCCCCAAAACCCTTAAGAATGGAAGAAAGGTGAAAGGGGATGGTGGAGTTATACAGAGAAGGTAGGGTTTAACAAATGAGTATGATTCCTGAATTATTATATACTTTTAGTCTCTAATATCTTACAACAGCCAGAAATAAAAACCTAAAATTGTGGAATTGTAACACACACAAAACTCTGAAATCTGTTCTATAACTAATTGTTGCACTGCTTTGAAATTTATTGCTTTTTTGTATATATATTATTTTTCACAAAAAAAGAAAAAAGTGATAAAATATATATATTCCGTCTAGCCTCCAATGTTCTGGAGCAGGTAGAAGCAAAAATCTGAGTTGATGGTATGGTAGTCCATGACAAACTCTGAGCTCTGTCTTGTAGCTACTTGTTGAAGAGTGCTCTGAAAGCTATTGCTTTTTCCTTTCTTTGCTTTGTATATATTGTATTATATAATAAAAACAGTTTTTAAAAAATGAAACCCATAGTCATCACTATTATTAAAAATGATACTGGAAAGGCTAGCAAGTGCAATTAAGCAACAAAGAAAAATTAAGGGGACTCAAATTGGAAACAAAGAAGTAATATTTTCCCTAATTTCTAATGACATGATCCCATATAGAGAAAACCCCGAAAATTCCAAAACAAAACTCAATGATGAATGAACAACTTCAGCAAAGTGGCAAGATGAAAGATCAAAAGACAGAAAATGAGTGGTATTCTATCAATGAAACATCAGAAGTGGAATTTGAGAATATAACTCCATTTACAATAGCACCTAAAGAATCTAAGATCTAGGAATAAATTTAACCAAGGATAAAGCACTTTTACATGGAAACTACAAGACATTGTGGAAAGAAATTAAAGAACTGAATACCTAGATTACAGTCTGATAACTGAGGACTCCAGGCAATTCAAGTTTACACATAAACTTGATCATCACAGGTAACAACATTGTTATACTCATAGACTGTTTTGTTCCCCAAGTTCCATAAATAGTCCATGGAATTCCCATTAATTCCTCCAAGTTTCAAAACATCAACCATGATCTTGCTTGTTCACTTTTCTACTATTTAAAAAAAGAAAGAAACAAACAACATCCAATTTTAATTGCTGCACATGATTATTCTTTATTTGAAAGGAGATAACAAGGTTAAGCATGGCAGAGATGTTGGGACCATGGCAGGCAATCTGATGAAATAAAATGAGGGCACATGCTAATGCACGTGGAAAAATTGCTAATGGTCCAGTCCACACATAGAGTTGATCTCATCTCATAAAATTATTCACGGAATATCCAGGGCCATGTAAATAGATCTGCAAAATAAAAAATTTGTTATCAAGAGGGTGAGAAGAAAAGAATCAGGTTGTTTCCTTGGCATTTACAAGAGAAGATTCAAGTGTCAAAAGGCACTGGTTCAATGAACTCAAAGGGATACAGGTGTTCTTCATAGAATTGATATTAGAGGAAAGATACACTGCAATCAATTCTGTCCGAGAATTTAGAATTTTGCAGCTCTGCAAAAGGGGCTAGGGGCAGACTGAAAGCTGTAGATTGAAGAGGAATGAGACAGGGATACCTTTCTTATGCAGTAGGACAGAAAGCTATCCACCCTTCTTCTGAATAGGGAAAATAATGCATCTTCTCAGCCGTGGGCTGCTCAGTACATCTCCATGAATCAGATTTCAAGCAATGATCCTGACAATAATATAATATAAACAAATTTTGGAAAAGATACCATCAACTAAAGATGCATGAGTTCAAACCCAAATCCCTTCTTTTATATCCAATGTATTAAAAGAAATATTTCCATTACTATACTCTCTTATCCTTAAATTTACCACTTCATAAAGGTCCTATAAATTTAAAATTATATTTTGATGTGAAATGTAAAACAGAATCCCAATATATATACAACTCAACAAAGTTTTAATGATGGATATGAAAGTTGAAGCAGAGGGATAACAAAACAAGAACAGGAAAACCATACTGACATTCACAGAATTTCAACATCAGCAAAAATAACCTTAAGAACCCTTAAGCAGTCACCCATCAGACCCCAGGGGAGCATCAATATGAAGCTAATTTGCATCATTGAGTTTTTCCAAAGCAGAAAAGAAATTCACTGTTTAACACAACCTTACACATTTACTTTGTCACAAAGTTGCCCTATTTGAGATCCTTGAAGTAACATTATTGCTAAGATGAAGTATCTCTTATTATACACTAATATTTGAAAATCAATGTAAGTGATGTGGTTGCACAGAAGACACAGCATCCACTACTACACTAGACCCTCTCTAGTCTGCTAACAAGCTTCAGAAAAATCAGAAAAATTGACAGGGCTTTTATCATTGCTTTATATTCTATGAATGCCAACCCCCACACCAAAATAATCTACAGTAAAAGAGTGAATTTTAGGACTACAGGAGGCAGATAAAGGAAACACTGAGAATGTGGGGCTCTTACTAAATCATGTGGTAATAGCAGCAACAGTTATGGCAGCAGGGCTCATGGTAGGAGCTGCAGTGGTGGTCTCTGCAGGTGCAGCTGAAATTAGGAAGAAAAATTCCAGGTGGAATGCTGACTGTTTCTCAAGGAACAAGATTAGTCTCACCCATGCTTGGAACTGCATTCCTGCATCTGAATTCATGCTGCAAAGATGCCATGCATTCTGTCATCCCTTCACCATGGACGTATCTTGCTCCCTTCTTCCAAGTCTTTCAGAGCCTACTCCTGACCTTGCTGGGACAGGTAATATCTGAGGTTTGTATCCAATGAGACTAGAACTGATAGAACACAATGCAGACTCTTTATCTGAGGAATGAGCAGAAAAGTTCCATCAACTTGATTTCTCAATCTCAGGGACCACCACCCAGAAGCAAATAGTGCATCCCTAGCAACTTGAAATTAACATCCCTCCAAAGAATAACTCATGACAATATTTTCTACTACTACATGCATGAGAATACTTGGCGTCCAGCTATAAGAATTCACTGTCCTTATACCTTGCAAGAGAGTTACTGATAAACAACAACAGTCACAGCAACTGTCAATAACTGGATTACTCCACTACCATACTTATACTCTAGAAGTTCTGTTTCGGGTGTCATTCAAATGAGAGAATATATTTAAAGCTGGACCCCACAGGACAGGTAGCACTTATGGCACAGTGTGTGATATCAGACTGGAACTAGGAAATTATGTCCAAATGGCAAAAATCCCCAAGATAAGGAGGATCAAAGGAGAAATCCTCAGAATTTCTGCATTAGCACCAAATGCAC
This sequence comes from Myrmecophaga tridactyla, assembly GCA_004026745.1. NCBI lineage: Eukaryota > Metazoa > Chordata > Mammalia > Pilosa > Myrmecophagidae > Myrmecophaga > Myrmecophaga tridactyla. Next base: position 29,173 of record PVIY010009383.1, on the reverse strand, counting down.
TGTCACACTCAAGCATACATACAGACACACTCACACACACATTCAAGAAAACAGGATGAACAGCACAGCTTCAATTAGGAAAAGAATGAGCAACGTCCTCGGCCCATGAATTTGGCCTTTGCACTTAGAGTAGAAGCAATCAGCCTAAAATAAGGCAAATATACCATTACTAGGAAAAAATATACGCCCCTGTCTCTTTACAATCACGTTTCCCACATCCCACCTCCCATGTCTCCTCATGCTCATTTAAATGTCTGCTTCTTTATGGCCGCTTAGGCATTACATCCTCCTTCATTCTGAAACTAATTGACCTCAATCCACACACTAAATTTCTTTTAAGCCCTGTAACTTATGGTAAGAAAAAGACAATATATGTGTCTCACAATATTCTCAGGATACCATAACTTGTCACATTTCAATTTACTTTATGCTGAAAAACAATGAATGAATGTTTCACTATTGACATAAATTCATCTCAAAGGCTATATACTCTCTAATAATATTTAAAGAATTAAACACATATTCCATCCTTAAAATGAACATTTAAATCAGGACAATGGCCCTTCACATTTTTTCCTGGGGATTCCTACAGGCTTGGAAATTCCCAATTTGGCTGAGACTTTGACAAGGGCTGAGAGTGGAAAACAGTCACTTCGGGAAGGACACGAAGTGCAGGCGCACACTCACCAGTAGTGGATGGAGCATCTGATGTGTCCTCTGGAAGAGAAAGAGCATGAAGTTGGGTTTCTGATAAGGACCAGCTTGGAAATGGAGGGAGAAGAGAATATGGAAAATAGACTTGCACATTTGAAGGACTTTTAGTCTGTGGCCAACAATTTGAGAGGGAACAGCTCCACAGAAAAGACAAAATCCTAAATATCCTTTAAATGAGCTGATATGGTTTCATTCTTGCTTTCACAAAAAAATAACTCTGGTTACATTTCAAAACAGACTTTACTAACCCTGACAACAGTGAGGTTGGATTCCCACTGCACTCTCTGTCTGACAGTGAGCATAGAGCAGAGAAGGCATCTCACTTAAATAGGAAACTATAAGGATGGTGGCAAATTCATTTTAACTGTGCAGTTAGATCAGTGATGGGCCCTGAGCATGGAACTGTAACCTGGAAGTGTCAGCATTCTGCCTACACAGCCACAGCCCAATAGGAAATTTCACCAAGCAGCCTCATGTATTCTTCCTCAAAACATTATTTTAAGAGGAGAGCCTTCACTTACGAGCAGAGGCAAGGATGGTGGAAACTCCAGTGAGTACCAGGAGTGCCTGGAGCTTCACTGTGATGAAGGGCAGAGCAGGAGCACAAGTAGGAAAGCTTAAAGCCCAGGTGGAGGAGAGGCAATGACTCCTACATCTCAGATACGGTCACTATATAGGCAGAGTGCACCACTCAGGAGCTTCCAGACCAGAATCTGGTTTGTTAATGACAGGAACAGGTGGAGCTCAGAGAAACCACTGGATATTCAAATATTCAGCCAGAGGTACATTGAAAAGGTCATGAGATTCAAGCTGTTGGCTTTGAGACAAGTATCAATTCAAGCATTTTCCTAAGGAAATATTTTCCAAGCAACACTCTGTATCTGAATGCCTCTTAACCTTATGGGGTAGAATGGCACTATAATTGGTGATAATCTGGAGATGCCTTATTATCTGCCTGACTAATTTACTTATGTGGCATTTACCTTCTCATAGACATTAGAAGTTGTAAACTGCAAGCTTTCAGGTCATGATTCTACTAGGCAGAATATAATCAGAGTGTGAAGGCCAATCCCAGAAGCATCACTGTTAAGTCATGCTATACATTCCTCAGGTCCCTGCCTCCCTCCTCTCCATGTAGTTGAGGATAATTGACGTTTATGTACAGAACAAGTCACACAATGATCCCAAGGACCCAAATGACCTCTCTGGATTTAAACAACTCTTATTTAAAGATTCAGAGTAAAGGAGGAATCTGAAATAATAGTATTAGTTTTCCATACCTTCAATGGATGAGTTCATTATTCAACATAAATATTGAATAATATCACATTTCATGCACATCGCTATGCATGAGAGTAGGGGCAGTGAACATACTACACAAAAATCACAATGCAAAGATCCTATTCATAGAAATATACCTTAATGAAAAAAATGCCTTGAAATTACAATGTATTACATCTAAGGCAGCAGATTAATTCTAAAAAGAAAAATTACACAGGGAAAGCATAAAGGGTGTTTTAGGAGATAAGAGTTTGAGCTCTGTTCTAGTTTACTAGCTGCCAGAATGCAATATACCAGAAATGGAATGGATTTTAAAAGCGGGAATTTAATAAGTTGCTAGTGTACAGTTCTAAGGCCGAGAAAATGTCCCAATGAAAACAAGTCTATAGAAATGTCCAATCAAAGGCATCCATCCAGGGAAAGATACCTTGCTTCAAGAAGGCCGATGAAGTTCAGGGTTTCTCTCTCAAGTGAGAAGGCACGTGGTGAACACCGTCAGGCTTTCTCTCTCAGCTGGAAGGACACGTAGCAAACACGGCATCATCTGCTAGCTTTCTCTCTAGGCTTCCTGTTTCATGAAGCTCCCCGGGAGGCATTTTCCTTCTTCCTCTTCAAAGGTTGCTGGCTCGTGGACTCTCTGCTTCGTGGTGCTGCAGCATTCTCTACTGTCTCTGAATCTCCTTCATTCTCCAAAATGTTTCCTCTTTTATAGGACTTCAGAAACTTATCAAGACCCACCCAAATGGGTGGAGATATGTCCTCACCTAATCCAGTTTAACAACTACTCTTGATTAAATCACATCATCTAGTGAGATGATTTGATTACAGTTACAAACATACAGTATTGAATAGGGACTATCTTACCTTCATGAAATGGGATTTTGATTAAAACATGGCTTTTCTAGGGTACATACATCCTTTCAAATCAGCACATTTTACCCTCTGGACCCTAAAAAAGACATGTTTTCCCCATATACAAAATACGTTAATTTCATAACAATATCAGAAACCTTAAACCATTTCAGTAGCAATACAAATTAAATACAAAGTTAGAAACAGTACAAACTCCTATCAAAGTTAGTTACAGGCATAGTCTATTCTAAGGCAAAAGTCTCCTCTGGCTCTGGACCTATAAAAACTCAAAACAAATTATTTGCTACCAGCATAAAAAGAAGGAACATTCATAAGATACATATACCCATTTCTACAGGGAGGAAGGAACACAGGGGTCACAGGACCCAAGCAGTTTCAAACCTGCAGGGCAAAGTCCATTAGATTTCAAAGTCTGAGAATCATTTATCTTCAGGGCTTCTGAAAGCTGCAGTACTACCCCTTCCAAGGGCCTATGCAGAGGCCTGCCTCTCTCCAAATGCAACCTTGGGGGACATTGGGGAGACCACCTTTTTCTCAGCTCCACCCTCTCCAAGCATTGGGGCCACACCTGGACTCTGCCATATCCAGGGTACACACTCAACCTCTCCATGTGGTGGCAGCCAGGCTCTCCCCAAACCCCAAGGAATGTGCTTCACCTTCTCCGAGGCCTGAGGAGGCATGACTCTTCCTCTGCAATGAGGTGGAAGGCCCATCCTCTGCCTTCGGGGCAAACTCACCCTCTCCATGGGCTTGGGTGGGTCTGCTCTCCTTGCACGAGTCTTCTTGACTTCAGACCTCAGCCTCCATGGCTTTGCCTTTGAAGTTATTTTTCCTCCAATGTGTCCCTTCTCTGTCCCTCTCAGTCTCAAATGGCAGTGGTTCTTTTATACAGGTCCCACAACACTCTTGTTGGCTGTCTATGCAGTAGCCTTGGATCATGCCTATCAGACATAAGGAGTTTCCACAAATTCTTCCTGGATAACTCCATGTCCAATCCTGGCTTTCTCTGAAATGCCTGACTGGTTCCACATTTGCTCAAGTCCTCATGTGGGGTACTGTTCTCTGGGATATCCCTTCCAGGAAGCCCAGAATTTTCCAGAACTTCAATTTTTTTGGTTTCTTTGTATTCAAGAGTTCAGTTCTCAGCTTATCTCTTTCCTGTCGCATTTCACTATAAGCTGCCAGGAGAAGCCAGGCTGCACTTTCCACATTTAATTGGAGATCTCTTCTGCTAAATATCCAAGTTCATGACTTTTAAAATCTTCCTTCTAGCCAAAGCCACTAGTCAATTTTGCCAGATTCTCTGCTATTTTACAACAAGGATCACCTTCCTTCCAGTTTGCAATAACATGTGCCTCATTTCTTTCTAAGGACTTATCAGAAATGTCTTTAGAGTCCACATTTCTACCAACAGTCTCTTCAAAGCATTCTAGGCTTTCTCTGTCAAGCTCCTCACAACTCCTCCAAAATCTTCCCCTTATCCATTTAAAAAGCCATTCCAACATATTTGGTATTTGCAAACTGCAGCAGCAGCACCCCACTCTCTGGCACTAAGTTTTATTGGTTAACGGTTCTCTAGAGAAACAGTATCAAGAAGGAACACTCACAAATATAAAATTTATAAAAGTGTCTCACATGACTGTGGGAATGCCGAGTCCAAAACCATAAGGCAGGCTGTGAAGCCAACAATTCCGACGGAGTGTCTGGACGAACTCCACAAGAGAGGCTTGCCAGCTGAAGCAGGAAGAGAGCCTGTGTCTTCTGAACCCTCCTTAAAAGGTTCCCAGTGACTAGATTAAGCATCACTCATTGCAGAAGACACTCCCCTTGGCTGATTACAAATGGAATCAGCTGTGGATGCAGCTGATGTAATCATGATTTGATTCTATGAAATGTCCTCATTGCAACAGACAGGATAGCGCTTGCCCAGATAGACAAACTTTACCACCACTTGGGCAAGTTGACACTTGAACATGACTATGACAAGCTCTGAAGTTAAGTAATGGTGCTAAAAGAGGCCTTATTGAGGACATATTTGAGCAAAAACTTGAAGGAGCTGTGGAGTGAAGCATGTGATGGCACTGCAGTTGTGTCCCATGGAGAAGCAAAAGCAAGTCTAAGATTTCTTTTAAGTCTAAAAAGCAAAAGCCAACACAGGATAATATTTCATCATGATAGTCCCTGCTAGGGAATATATATTCCACACAGAGATCAAAAACATATTCTGGCCCCTTGATGTAGCTGGAGGTGTAGCATGCTCCCAGGACCATACACACACAGTATACTTAAACATCTGGTAAAAATAGGTACAGTTATCTTCCACAGATCTGCAGTAAACTGTTAGAGGGTTGAGTAACAAAGAGTTCATTGCATCAACATAGTTTAACAAAACAAAAGGAATCCCATAGCAACCATGCTGTACCCTACAGAACCCTGCTCCTATGTGTCCTGCCGCTGCTTGTGCTCTCAGTGTGGGTCCTTGGTCTTGTTCCAGGGGGAGCTGAGTAATTCCTGCATGCATACTTCAGCGCTAGTATTCCAGTGCCAGTCTATCTAGTAGCAGCATGAAGCACTAACCAGGAAAATTATCTCTGGCTTTCCTGCCGGAACTTTTCCTGCAGACTGAGTCAAGTTGCCATGAGCTAAAGCAGTGTTGGCAACAATCAAATAGAAGGAGCTTTTAGAAAAAGGTTACTGGCGTCAAGACATACAAGGATGGAAGTAAAGCCTATTTCAATGAAATTAGAGGAGTCATTCATTTATATTTAAAAAAGAATTCAAATGACCATCCTTAGGTCGATTACAGGACACATGCTAAGAAAAGACAGAGAGGACACAACTTGGATTCAGGCTGCTCTTGGTGGGAGAAGGACCGAATGTGACAGAGAGCACTAGTCAGTACAGAGCCAATGTACAAGGAGTTTGAATGACACTATTGCCTAGGCTGCTTTTGTTAGATTCCAACTCCAAAAAAAAAATCTCTATCACATCACTAGCTAGATTTAAACTTAAGAAACAGACAATATAGGGAATCAATTCCGATTCCAGCATTGACACATAAAAATAAAAAGGACAAAAGTGCAAATACATTAAAATTCAAATGAAACAAAGGAAATAGAAAGCCATCCAAATTAAAAGGTAATCTTACAAAAATCATCAATGAAGATGGTTTGGTGTTGTATGCATGTATCAGACAAAGACTTTTCAAATTAGTCCTTCAATATGTTCAAATTGTTAAAGGAAAACACAGAAATAGGTTGCAAGACATAGGAAAACAATAAATAAGCAAAATGAAAATTTCCATAAAGAGATAGAAATTATAAAGTGGAACTAAACAGAAGTACAGTGGTTGAAAACCATACTAAGTGAAATTTAAAAGCCCTAAGAGACTCAGAAGAAGGATGGAGATCATAGAAGGAAAATTCAGAATCCAAAGATAAGACAAATGAAGCTATCCAAACTGAGTTGTAGAAACAAAAAGGAGTGAAACAAACTGAACAGAGCCTAACAGATCTGTAGCAAACCTACCTAACACCATCAAGCATAAAAATATATGCTTTATATGAATCCCAGAAGGAAAGAAAAGAAAGTGGCAGAAGAAATGAGCAAGGAAATAATGGCAGAAAATTTCCCAAAATGAATGAAAGACATAAATATACACATTCAAGAAACCCAATGAATGAAAATAGAACAAAATTGAAGTGAAACACACACTGAAATTTTAGTAAAACTGTCAAATGCCATGAAAGAAAATAGTTCTGAAAGTTGCAAGAAAAAAAGCATCACGTCCTATACATGGGAACCCCAATAAGATTGACTACCAATTTCTTATCATAAACCATTAGAACAAGAAGCAGTGGAAGAAATATTTAAAGTGCTAAACGGACAAAATTTGCCCAACAAAACTTGTATGCCAAAAGGCTGCTTTCAAAATGAGGGAGATAGAGATATTCCCAGACAAACAAAAGCCTAGGAAATTTGTTTCCACTAGATTAGCTTACAAACAAGGCTAAAGGGAGGACTTCGGATTTAAAGAAAGGAGAGTAGGCAACAGATTGAAGCAACATAAAGAACTGAAAATATCCAGTAAAGATAAACAAATGGAGAAATAAATGCCAGCAATATTGCATTGCATTTTGTTGTATGTAAGTAACATTTTACACCTTAAAATTTATATAAGCGGATGCAAAGAACAAAATGGTTAATTTATGATTTTGAACACAGTATATATGAAGATATAATTTGTAATGAGGAATTTAAAAAGGAGGGCTTGTGGCAGAGGATTATAGAAACAGTGTTTGGCCAGTGAATGATGTGAAGTTGGTATCAAAACAAATGTGATAGTTATAGATATAGACTATTAAATTTTAGCCCCATGATAGTGACAAAGATAATATCTAAAACTTATATTGAGAGAAGGATAGGTATGGTACTACAGAAAAAGTCAAATAAATCTGAAAATTACACATAATGGAAAAATTGAGCGAAAAATGATGTGACTTAGACAAAATAACAAAATGGTTGAAGAATCTCCCACATTATCAGATATCCCTTTAAATATAAGGGAATAAATGCTCCAGTCTAATGTCAGGGATTAGCAGAACAGATGAAAAAAAAAACATGCCCCAATTATATGGGGTTTACAAAGTTCAACCTGAAAAAACAAAACTAGCAAGCAACACATACTAACAAATTAATTTTAAAAACTTGGATTGCACAAAGGTTTTAGGGAATTTCTCACAAAGCCTTATATTTGGCTGGGAGAGTGAAGGTAGTGTGGCAGGATAAAGAACAATGGGAATTTGGGCCACTTCCCCATGTAACCTACTTGTGCCCCCAAGGCCTGCTCAAGCCCAATCTCATTTATACCTCCTACAATGCATAATTGAGTCCTGCAGTGTATGACCAACTTTGTTGTTTGGTGCCTTCACACAACACACAGATCTTGAGAAGAAGATCAAGTCTCATGGTAACTTGGTGGTCCATGACTAAGTGTTCAGGCTCTGCTAAACTCCAGTAACTTGCCAAAGGCTGTTTCCCTAAAAGAAAGTACTTATCAGCAAAGGATGACAGGGCCCTTTTCTAAAATCCTAAAAACCTGCTGTTGTTCACCACGGCGGCTTGCCAAAGGCTGCAAGCAGTGTCTCTCACTATCTCCCAGAGTCGCCTTGAGCACCACTGGTCATGATGGATAATACGCTCACATGGCAGAACAACTCGCACGTGAGCACAGACCTGTTGCAGAGCCCTCTCTTCCTCTGGGATCACTGAGTTAGAGTTTTTAGGTCTTTTGATAAATGGGCAGGAGTAGCACATCCAAATGAAGAATGTGTTATCTCAAAAAACAGAGAGGCCTGCTAAGTGTTGATCTCCTTTTTTTATTTGTAGGAGTGGTTAAAAAGCAACTACTTATACTTTGCCATAGATGTCATATCTCTGCATGACCTATACCACTGGTACCTATAATTTTGCGATTTGGAAAGCCCTGAATTTTTGTTGGATTTTTGTCCCAGAATAGATGAATGCATAAACTTAATGTGGTATATGCATACAATGGAATATTATTCAAAAATGAATGAAGGGAGCCGTGCAATGATGGGGGTGCAATGGTGGCTCAGTGGGAAATTTTCACCTGCTGTGCCAGAGACCTGGGTTCGATTCCTGGAGCCTGCACATTTCAAAAAATAAAAGTTTAATGAAGGTCTTATGCATGTGATAACATGGATGTACTTTGAAGACATCAACTTGAGTATAATAATCCAGTCCCCAAAGTGAAAATATTGCATGAGCTTAGTTAAATGAAATGATTATATTAAGCAAATGTATAATGTCAGAAAATGGAACACAGGTTAGCAGGCACTGGGATGAAGGAAGGGAATGGTAATGTTTAATTGGTATAGAATTCCTATTTGTCATGATGGAAAAAATTTGTACTGAATGGTGGTCATGGTGGCACAACATTGTCAGTGTAATTAACATGATAAAGTGTACAGTTGAAAGGGCATAAAATGGAATGGACCACTGTGGCACAGTGTTAGAGTTTTCACGTCCCATGCCAGAGACTCGGGTTCGATTCCCGGTGCCTGCCCATGTAAAAAAAAGAAAGGTGCATAAAATGAGAACTGTTAGATTATATATATGTGACTAGAATAAATTTTTTAATAAATTCAAAGAACTGTAAAATCTGAGTGTGTGTGTGCGTGTGTATTCTAGACAGTCAAGGACAGATAAACATATTATAAGAAGGTAAAGAAGAAACAACACATGAATTAAAGATGTTCTCTGAGTATATGCAGTAAGAAATAAACCCAACAGCCCACTCGCTCACATCCCCCCTTAACAAAACTGGGCACAAAATTCAAGTGTCACCCAGAAGATGAGGAGTGTAAATTAAAGGACACTTCCAGAGAGTGAGAAGCTACAGAATCAAACAGAGATTTGGTGCCTCCTTTTTTATTATGGGAGGGGCTAGATGGAACCACTTATCCTGCACCTTAGAAGGAGTACCCCAACATGACTCACACCACTGGGACCTGGAAATTTCATTGCAGTGAAGGACCCTGAAATTTGTTGAATTTATTTTCAACTGACACATACATATATATATTATGAATATATCTAAAGTATCTCTACCTATTCTCCATTACATACAATGTGCACAATATCAGCAAATGCATCAGTACAATATCTTGTAAACAAAAGGGGCCAGCTGGACTCAGAAGTGGGCAGAGGACATAAAATGAGGGCACGTTCTGACTCAGCTGAAGAAACCCATGATGGTCCAGTCTAGGCATACGGCTGAGGCAAACTCAGGGAAATAGTTTATGCAAAGTCAAAAGCCATGGAAATACATCTGCCAAATAAAAAACTTATTATCAACAGGATGACAAAATCAGAAGGTTGTTTCCATAGCATCTACAAGGAGAGTAACACATTTCAAATGGTACTGATGTGGGGTGCACAGGTAGTTCAATGGTAGAATTCTCACCTGCCATGAGGGAAACTTGGGTTCAATTCTTGGCCCCTACACTTCACCCAACAAACAAGAAAAAAAGAAAAAGAAAATGAAAACACCACTGCAAACAAAAATTCAACAAATGGTGCTGCAGTAAGTGGATACTCACATGGAAAATGAATGAAATGTGAACCAGGCCATACAACATATGAAAAAAAAAAGGAATGAAATCTAAGGAATCTGGAGTTAGGTTCCTAGAATTGAGATTAGGAGGAAAGATCCTCTATAATCAAAATCTGTCAAAAGATGTTTAGAAACAATCACGCTGGATAAGTAGCCAGGCAGCCAGAAAACTGCGGATTGAACTAGAATGAGATAAGGATGCATTTCTTAAGCAATGAGACAGAAAGCAATCCGACTTTCATCTGACAAGGAAAAAGAGGACATCTTCTCAGCTATGGGCTGCTCAGTACAGCTCCATGAACCAGATAACAAAGATCTAGCCAGTGACACAGTGGAAAGTAGAGTTTGGAAAAGTCACAATGGAATTAACATTATATAAGTTCAAACTTAAATCCATTTTCTTAAACCCAATTTATTGAAGGAAATGATTATCATTACATATAATTACATTTTTTACTTCATAGAGATGCTGTAAATTTAAAATTATGTTTTATGTAGAATTCATAACACAAATCACAATATATATTCAACTCAACAAAATCTGAAATGATGCATATGAAAGTTGAAGCCCACGGAAAACAAAAAAAGGATAGGAAAATTATATTGACCCTCCATAAACTACAACCTTACCAAAAATAACCTGAAGAACCCTTAAAAAGTCTCTTTTAAGAGCCCAAGGGAACATCAAAATGAAGCTATTTCCCATTATATAGGCTTTTCAAAGGAGAAAATAGATTTGCTGATCATAGCAAAGCAATACATGCTTGCCTAATTTGGGGTCTTTCCAGTGATATTACTTCTAAAGATGAACTATCCTTTATTATGTGCAAGTATTTTAAGAACCATATCACCAATTTGGTTGCCTAGAAGACAAAACATCCAAGTTCCTCTGCTTTCTAATCTGCTAACAAGCTTCAGCAAACCACAAAGAATGGAGAGAGCACTGAGTAGAAAATGGGGCTTTTCTTATTGCCTCATACTCTATCACTAACATTCCCACACCAGAATTTTCTACAATTAAAACAGGGAACCTTAAGAGCCCAGCAGACAGATAAAGGAAACACAGAACGTGGGCATCTAACTAAATGAGTGGTAGTAGCAGCCGCAATCCTCGCAGCACAGGTGGTGGTAGGAGCCACAGTGGTGGTGCATGCAGGGGCAGCTGAAATGAGGAAGTAAATTCTAGGTGACACAGTGTGGTAGTTAGATTCAGTTGTCAACTTGGCCAGGTGAAGGCACCTAGTTTTGTTGCTGCGGACATGAGCCAATGGTACTTGAACCTCATCTGTTGCTGATTTACATCTGCATTCAGCTAGGAGGCGTGCCTGCTGCAACGAATGATGTTTGTCTTAATTGGCTGGTGCTTAAATGAGAGACTGCAACATAGCACAGCCAAGGAGCTTGGCATACCTCATCTCAGCGCTCACAGCTTAGCCCAAGCCTTTGGAGATGCAGAAAGGAATCACCCCAGGGAAAGATGTTGGAACCCAGGTGCCTGTAGAGAAGACCAGCAGAGATTGCTTTGTGCCTTTCCACATAAGAAAGAACCTCACTGGAAAGTTAGCTGCCTTTCCTCTGAAGAACTCTCAAGATAAATCCCCTTTTATTAAAGCCTATGTATCTCTGGCGTGTTGCATTCCAGCAACTAGCAAATTACAACACACAGTGACTCTTTTACAAGGAACAAAATTTTTACCATCCATGCTTGGAACTGCATTCATCATATGTAATTAATCTCTGCAAAGCTGACATCTATTTTGTCATCTCTTCACCCTGGCCATGTCCCATCACCTTCACTTTTATCTTTCCCAATTTTTTAAATGAGCTAAAAATGCTTAAGGAGATGAAGACAAATACCAAGAATGAATAAATGTTTATCAGGAAAACAATGAAGGACCACTATGTGAGTCTTCAAAAAGAGCTAGAAACATTAGAACAGAACCAGACCACCGGAATTGAAGACCACAATAACTGAAATGAAAAATGTCCTGGAGTATTTCAAGAGGATTTTGAAAGTGGTGGAAGAAAGAACGAGTGAACGTGAAGACAAGACGCTTGAAATTAGTCAGGATGAGGTGCCAAAAGAAAAACAATGATTAAAAATGAAAATAACCTAAGACACCATTGGGACATAATCAATTGTACTATTTTTCACATTATGGGATTCACAGAAGGAGAAGGAAAAAGAAAAGGGACGAAGGAATATTCAAAGATATCATAACAGAAAACTTCCCAAACTTAACAAAAGACATGAAAATAGCACATCAAAGAAGCCCAGAAAATATAAAACAGGATGAATATGAAGAAAAATACATCTTGCCTTTATTAATCACTCTCTCAAATGCAAAGGACAAAGAGATGAGATATTTCTGCAAAATATAAGAAAAAAGCAATGTGTTAAGTATAAGGAAACTCCAGTGAGATTGAGTGCCTATTTTTCATAAGAAATCATAAAGGGAAAAATACAGTGTGGTTTGAAATACTTAAAGAGTTGAAAGCAAAGAACCACAAGCCAAGATTTTGTATTGAGTGAGACATCCGTTCATAAATGAGGGAGAGATTAAGACGTACTCATATAAACAAAAGCTGAAGTACATGACCACCAGAGTTGCCCAAAGAAAAATGTGAAAGGGAGTTCTTCAGGCTAAAAGAAAAGGATACTAGACACTTGTTGAAAGTGGCATAAAAGAAATAAAACCCTGTGATATAGGTCACCATCTGGGTAAATATAAATGCCAGTATTATTGTAGTGTTTTCTTTACTGTGTGTGTTTTGGTTTGCTAAATGCTGCCAGAATGCAATATACCAAAAATGGAGTGGCTTTTTAAAAATGGAATTTATTAAATTGCAAGGGTACAGTTCTAAGGCTATAAAAGTATCCAAACTAAGGCATCCAGAGAAAGATACCTGACTCAAGTGAAGCCGAGATCTGTCTAATGGGAAGGCATGCGTTGGTCATCTGTGATTTGTTCTTCCTGGTTCCAATCAAAAGGTCTCACACACAACTAGATGTGTCACATCTCATAGATCAAACAGATCCGACCATAAAATATTAAATCAGGATTAAAAAACAGGGCTTTTCAGGGCTGCGTAACAGTTTCAAACTAGCACAGTATGTAACTCCACTTGTTACTTCCTGCAGGTGCTAAAATGCAAATGCATATAAAGTAAGGATATTTCAGTGAGTAATTCTGGAATTGATAGGTGTAAGGCATTTCCTCACTATGCATACAATTTGGATTTTGCCAGTATGAAATGAAATTAAGTAGCTCTTCATTCTTTATGTAAAATTATACGTGAGAAAGAACCGGTAATGGGATCATGGTGATTGTTAGTGCCTAAAATATAGAAACACATGTCTAGTTAATGAACTCTTGAATTATGAAAAAAAGTGACGATATCTCTATGGTCATGGACATTCAATGTACAAAGAAGTAAGTAGTAACTAAAATGAGAATAAGGTGTGGGAAAAGGGGGTAAAGAAAAATTGTGCATGCTATTAAAAGTTAAGTCCGTATCAAACCAAAATGCTATTATATATATAGAATGTTAAATTTTAACACAATGCTATACACAAATAATTAGATGAAAAATATATCCACATACAAATGAAAAGTCTCTCAATAGGATACTACAATTAAAACCAAATAGTTACAAAAGTCGGCTTTAATGGAAGTGTGGGACAAAAACGTTATATAAATTCGAGGGACTGAAATACCAGAAAAAAGTTCTGCATAGTCAGTAGTGACATTAAATATAAATGGATTAAAGTATTCCCTCAAAAGGCAGAGATGGGCAGTATGGATTTTTAAAACTATAACACAAAAAACTGTTAGAAGGAAATGTAGGGAAATATCTTTAAAAATCTTATAATAGGAGGTGGTTTCCTAGAACTTACAACCAAAGCATGAGTGTTGAAGAAAGAAAGAAAGAAATGGGAACTCCTCAAATTAAACTTTTGTGCATCAAAGAACGTCATCAAGAAAGTAAAAACACTGCCTACACAATGGGAGACAATATTTGGAGATGATATATCAGGTAAAGGTCTAGTATCTGGAATATATAAAGAGATTGTTCAAGTCAACAACACAAGAACAGAAAACCCAATTAAAAAGTAAGCAAAAGACTTGAACAGACACCTCTCAGTAGAGGAAATACAAATGGCCAAATGGCACATGAAAAGATGATCAACTTCCCTGGCTATTAGGGAAATGCAAGTCAAAACCACAATGAGCTATCACCTCACGCATACCAGGATGGCCATTATCAATAAAACAGTAAATGACAAGTGTTGGAGAGGATGTGGAGAAAGAGGCACACTTATCCACTGTTGGTGGGAATGTCAAATGGTACAACCACTGTAGAAGGCAGTTTGGTGTTTCCTCAAGAAGCTAAGCATAGAATTGCCATATGACCCATCAATACCATTGCTAGGTATCTACTCAGAGGACATGAGGGCAAAGACACAAACAGACATTTGCACACCAATGTTTATAGCAGCATTATTTACAATTGCCAAGAGATGGAAACAGCCCATTTGTCCATTAAGAGACGAGGGCTAAACAAGCAGTGGTATCTACATATGATAGAATATTATGCAGCAGTAAGACAGAATAAAGTTATGAAGCATGTAACAACATGGATGGACCTGAGAACATTATGCTGAGTGAGATTAGTCAGAAACAAAACAAATACTGTGTGGTCTCACTGATATGAACTCACATTAATGAATGAACTTGGATAATTTCCCTTAAGAACAGAGATCATCAGAAGATAGAAATAGGGTAGATACTAGGTAATTGAAACTAAAGGGATACAGATTGTGTAACTGGACTGATTGTAAAAATTCAGAAATGGCTAGAACCATACTACCTAACTGAAATACAATAATGTTAAAACACTGAATGAAACTGAATGTAAGAATGATAGAGGAAGGAGACCTGGGAGCACAACGGAAATCAGAAGGAACAATATACGATAAGGACTGAGATGGTATAATGTAGAAATGCCTAGAGTATATAATGATAGTGACTAAATATACAATTTTAAAAATGCTTTTGCATGAGGAAGAACAAGGGAATGTCAGTACTGCAGGGTGTTGAAAATAGATGACAGTTAATATATCAAAACTTTAACTTATGTGTGAGAATAAAGCAAAAACTGTTTATTTGGGACAAAATTTACCTTTTAGTTAGTGCATTTCCTAATATAACTTATGTGGACAGCTTAACTGAACACCATAAGTACATGGAACCTTGAGTAGGGCATGAGATTTTGTAGGTTTGTCCAGAGTGATGCCTCGATAAATCCCAGAAGAATTTGAACAGTGAATAAAAAAGTACTTGCAAAGTCCCCTTGGGGGTAATGGTGAGAAAAGGGGAAAATTCAACTTCCCCAAGGGGAGAACGCTTGATATTCTCACACGCAGTGGGGACAACTAAAGCAATAGGCTGAGCCCCCAATCTTGGGGTCTGTTCATATGAGACTTAACCCTGCAGAGCATAGACTAAGCCTACTTAAAATTAGGCCTAAGAGTCACCCACAAGAGAACCTCTTTTGTTGCTCAGATGTGGCCTCTCTCTCTCAGACAACACACACGACAAGTCAACTCACTCTTCTCCCCCTCTCTACCTGGGACACGATTCCCAGGGGTATGGACCTTCCTGGTAATATGAAACAGAAATCCTAAAATGAGCTGGGATGCAGTACTAAGGGATTGAGAAAACCTTCTTGACCAAAGGGGAAAGAGAGAAATGAGACAAAATAAAGTGTCAATGCCTGAAAGATTCCAAACAGAGCCGAGAGGTTATCCTGGAGGTTATTCTTACACATTAAATAGGTATCACCTTTTTAGTTAAGGCATAACAGAGAGGCTGCAGGGAGCTGCCTGAAAATGTAGAGCTGTTTCCAGTAGCCATGTTTCTGGAAGATGATTATATAATGATATAGCTTTCACAATGAGACTGTGTGATTGTGAAAAGCTTGTGTCTGATGCTTCTTTTGCTACCTTATGGACAGAGAAGTAAAATATATGGATTAAAAATAAATAAATAATAGGGGGAACAAACGTTAAATAAATTTAGTAGATTGAAATGCTAGCGATCAATGAAAGGGAGGGGTAAGGAGTATGGTATGAATGAAATTTTTCTGTTTTCTTTTCTTTTTCTGAAATGATGCAAATGTTCTAAGAAATGATCTTGATGATGAATATACAACTACGTGATGAAAAACAGAAAAAAAGAATGTTCATATTGTATGTAGATTAGTTTTATTATAAAAGTATAAAAAATTTAAAAGTATAACACAAATATATGCTATCTTCAAAAGACTCACTTTACATTCAAATATGCAAGAAAATGAAAGATGAAAAAAATTAACCATGCACTTAGAAAATGAAAGCAAGCTCAGTAGCTATACTAATATCAGCTAAAATAGATAAGTAAAAAAAAAAAATTCCAGTAACAGTGATTGTCATTACACATTGATAAATAGGACAAAATGACAAGAAGTAACAACTATCAAGTATATATGGTTCTAACAGGGAATTCCTAAAATATTTGAAGCAAATACCGACAGATTTCCATGTAGAAATCACAGTTCTAAAGCAATAGTAGGAGACTTTAATATGCCACTCAAAATAATGGATAAATTATTGTATGATCATTTAGGCAGCCAATCAATAAGAAAACAGAAGATTTGAATGATACTCTAGAAAACCATCTAGATCTAAAAGACACATGTAGAATATTTTACCCAACAAAAACAGAATGCCTATGTTTCTGGAGTGCACAAGAATCATTATGCAGGATACATCATATGTCAGGTCACAATATAAATCTCAATAAACTAAAAAATATTGAGACCACAAAATTCATATTCTCCAACCATAATGGAATAAAACTAGGAACCAATAACAGAGGAAAACACACAAATATCTGAAGTTCAACAAGGTACTATCATAGAATGAATACGTTAAACTAGAAATCAGAGAGAGATTAGGAATTATCTTGAAGGGAAATAAAATAAAAATATAACATATGAAAATGTGGATGCAGCAAAGGAAATCCTGAGAGGGAAATTTATGGCACTAAATACTTATATTACAAAAAGAGGAAGATTCAGAATAAAAAACCTAGCCTCAAAACTGGAAGAACTAAATAAAAAAAAGAACAAATTACCCCAAAGTGAGCTGAAGGAGTAAATAACAAACATTAGAACAGAGACAAATGCAATAGAAAAAAATAGATAAAGAGGACCAACAAAATCAAAATTTGTTTTTTTGAAAAATGCATAAAATTGGGAAACCTATAGGTAGAGTGCCCCCCTTAAAAAACAAAAAAAAAGAGGGAAGAAACAAAAAATAAAAATTAGAAATGAAAATGGGAACATTCCGACTGTCCCCACTGAAATTTAAAACTATGAGAAGATAACATGAATAACTGGACACCATTGACTAATTAACCTAGATGGAATTGACACATTCTTAGAAAAACACAAACTATCTACATTGACTCAAAAGCAAATTGAAGTTCTTGCAAACAAATTACTAATAAAGAGATTCCATCAATAATCAAAAACTTCCAAACAAGATGGCAAGAGAGGTGACTTGACCAAACATTCCAAGAAGCTTTAACCAAAACATTAACTATACAAAAAATTGAAGAGAAGGGAATACACTGCAATTCATTCCACAAAGCCAACATCACCATGATACCAAAGAAGTTGAATACGCCCCAAAAATGATAAGGAAAACCAATGTCTCTTATGACTGTAGATGTAATCATCCACAACAAAATACTAGGAAACAGAATCCAATAGCGTATTAAAAGAGTTAAACACCATGATCAGTGGGACTTATCCCTGGCATGAAGGGTTTCTTCAAAGTAAAAAAAATCAACTAATTTAACATCGCATTAACATGATGTAGAGAAAAAAACACATGATCATCTCAACTAACATGCAAAATTCGTTGGATAAAACCCAACACCCCTCTTGATAAAATAAGTAGAGCACTGGGAATAGAAGGAAACTTCTTCAACATGATAGAAAGCATATATGAAAATCCCACAGCTTACATCCTACATAATGGATAAAAGATGAAAGCTGCCACTCTAAGATCAGGTACAAGACAAGGATGCCCACGTATGACTGCTAATCAATATTGTGCTGGACATTACTGCCAGAGCTATTAGGAAAGAAAAATAAATAAAAGGCACCCAAAATTGGAAAGAAAGAAGTAAAGTTTACCCTATTTCCATATGACATGATCCTACATACAGAAAATAACGAACAATGGACATATACTTTCAAGAGCTAATAAATGAATTCAGCAAAGTAGCAGGATAAAATATCAAACTAAAAATACAGTAGTGATTCTACATGCAAACAATGAACAATTGGAAGAAGAAATCAAGAAAAAAATTTCCCCACACAATCTGAAGTGAGTCAAATATCTAATAATATATCTAATCAAGATTATAAAGGACTACTACACAAAAATGCAAAATATTGATTAAAAGAAATAAAAGGAACACCTCAGTAAAGGGATATACATTCCATGTTCATGGACTGGAAGCCCAAATTTCATTAAGATGTCAATCCTATAAATTTATAATCTCAATGCAATCTCAATCACAATTCCCAAAACCTTCCTTGCAGAAATAAAAAAGACAAACATCACATTTATGTGGATGGATAAGGAGTCCCAAATGCCTAAAACCATTTTGAAAAACAAGAGAACAAAGTTGGAGGATTCGCAATTCCCAATCTTAAAGTAATTTTAATTTTAATTTTCTAATTTTTAATTTTTTAATTGCCCGTAAAACCAGACGGGCTATCATGGCTCAGTGACAGAGTTCTTGCCTGCAATGCTGAAGAACTGGGTTCATTTCCTGGTGCCTGCCCATGTGAAAAAAAACAGTAATCAAAACACTATAGTAGTGAGACAAAGACAGACACATAAGCCACTGGAATGGAATTGAGAGTTCAGAAGCAACCTCACTTATATGGCCAATGGAGTTTTAGATGGGGCAAAGACCATCAATTAGGAAAGAATAGTCCCTTCCTCAAATGCTACTGGGAAATATGGACCACTACGTGCAAAATTAAAATTAAAAAAATGAAAAAGATGAAAGCCCTTACCTCATACATGGTGCAAAATTTAACTAAAAAAATGAAATGACAACATACACAACCAGAGGCAATATTTAGAAACCACGTATCTGAAAAACATTTAATAGCCAAAATATATAACAAAATTCTTTTACTTACCAGCAAAAAGACAAATAATCAAATTGATTAATGGAGAAAAATTAACTAAAAGTGGATCAAAAATATACATACAAGAGCTAGAATTATAAAATTCCAAGAAAAAATCGTGTAGACATTGTTCCGACAAAGATATATAAATGACCTTAAAGCACAAGAAAATATACTCAACATCATTACCTATCAGGGAAAAGCAAATCAAAACCACATTGAGATAGCGGTTCAAACCATTAGAATGGCCGATGTGAATAAAACAGAAAATAACAAGCATTGGAGAAGATGTGGAGAAATATGAGCAATCCTTCACTGCTGGCAATGTAAAATGGTGTAGTCACTGGAAAACCTTCTACCAGTTTATCGAAGGGCTGAGAATAGAAATACCATATGACCCAGTGTTCTACTTTGCAAGCTGTGGGAAAGCAATATAGCAGAAACGGACTGGCTTTTAAATGGGGTAATTTAATAAGTTACAAGTTCAAAGATTTTAAGCCATGAAAATGTCCAAATTAAAGCATCATAGGAATGTCTGATCTAAGGCATCCAGGGAAAGACACCTTGGTTCAAAAGGCCGATGAGGTTCAGGTTTCTCTCTCAACTGGAAGGGTATGTGGAGAACATGCTGATGTCTGTGAGCTTCCTCTCCAGGCCTCTTGCTTCATGAAGTTCGCCAGCGGCATTCTCCTACTTCATCTCAAAATGTCACTGGCTGGTGGACTCTGGTGGACTGGACAGGGTCATCATTCTGTCATGGTTCTGCAGCTCTCTCCTTATTCTCAAAAGGAACACTCTTCAAAATGTCCCCTCTTTTATAGGATTCAAGGAAATAAATCAAGACCCACATCGAATGGGTGGAGACATGTCTCCAGCTAATCCAATTTAATACCCACCATTGATTGAGTCACATCTCCATGGAGATGATGTAAGCAAGTTTCCAACCAGTAGTGCTGAAAAGAGATTAGAAGAAACCATGGATCCCACAAGATTGATCAGGATTAAAACATGGCTTTTCTAGGGTACATAACTCCTTTCAAACCAGCACACCCAGGAATCCTACTAGTTGGAATATACTCAAAGGAAATGAAAGCAGGGACTCTAAAAGATATTTTCATATCAAGGATCATAGCAGCATTATTCGCAATTTCCAAAAGATGAAAGCAACTGTGTCCATCAACTGATGACTGGAAAAATAAAATGTTGTATGTACATATAATGGAATATTATTCAGCTATAAAAAGGAATGAAGTCTGAAATGGGTGAAAACTTTGATGACCCTGTAAGATATCTTGTTAAAAGAAATATGCCAGATGCAATAGGACTAATAGTGTGTGATCTGACTATTTGAAACACTAAGGATAATCAAAATTATAGAGTCAGAATATAGACTATAGAATACCAGGGGACAGAGCTGGGATACTGAATTGAAAGTTGTATTAAATAGTACAATGTCTCTAGTTGGAATGAGAAAAATGTATTGGGTTATACATGGTGATGATGTTAGAACAATATCCTGAAAGCAATTAAAAGCATTGAATGTTATATCTGAATGTGATTGAAAGCAGAAATGATTAATGGTACATATGGGTAACCTTATAAAAATTATTAAAATCCTTTGAACTACATAACACAAACAGTCAATGCTAAGTTAAAACACAGACTTTATTTAATAGTACCTTTATAAAAATATGCAATCGATAATTGTAAAGAGTTCGACACCAACACAAGGAGTTAGTGGTGGGGTGATAGTTGTGAAAACCCATAACTTCTCTAACAAAGGGAGAAAGAACAAGAGGAAGTTTGTGATATTCATGCAATCCCATGCCCCTGGACCTGGCACTGTGCAATCAACAATGCCATCCTGACCAAAAGGGGGAAAAGAAGTGTAACAAATAAGGTATCGGTGGCAAAGTTCAGATAGAGTTGAGGGGCTCTGGAGGTCACTCTTACGCAAGCTTCAGTTCAACATTTCTACTTATCATAACTTCACCAACCCCAACCAAAACCATTTCAGCCAATCATAAGGTACACCTAGGGCAATATATAAGATTCTGCAAAAGTTCCATGTACTAGGGTAGCTTTCCAGAAATCTATAACCTACAGATGGGTCCCTGGACCCATTCTGAAACCTAGAGGGGCTAATCTCTTCAGAACCTCAGATAGTTCCATCTCCAACCCCATTTATTGACAGCCCCGTCCAACACGAAAGTGGTAGAATGCGCGCAAAGCCCAAATAATCCTAAATAGAGGGAGTAAGTTCAAAGGTGATGGTGGAGTTACACAGAGAAGGTAGGTTACAAGAAACCAGTACCATGATGAATCATTAAATTGATGTTTCTTTTAACCTCCAGTATCTTAGAGTAGCCAAAAGTAAGAAGCTAAAATTGTTCAATTGTAACCAACACCACACCCTGAAAGCTGATCTACAACTAATTGTTGCACTGAGCTTTGAAATTTATTGCTTTTCTGCATTTATGTTATTTTTCACAAGAAAGAAAAGGTGATGATAAAAATATATGTGTTCCTTCTAGCCTCCAGTGTTCCAGAGCTGGTAGAAGGACAAATCTGAGAGGATGTTACAGTAATCCATGACACCCTGGAATCTATCCAGTAATTTTTTGTTGAAGAGTGCTCTGAAAACTACTGTTAACTTCTTTCTTTGCTTTCTATGTATAATGTGTTACATAGTAAGAATAGATTTTTTAAAAATTAAACCTACAGTCATCAGTATTATTAAAGTCTAGCAAGTACAATTAAGCAAAGAAGAGAAATAAAAATTGGAAATAAAAAAGGCAATATTTTCCCTAATTTCTAATGATATGATCCTACATAAAGAAAATACTAAAAGTTCCAAACCAACTCTAATGATGAATGAACAATTTCAGCAAATTGGCAGGGTGAAAGATCAAAACAGAAAATGAGTGGTATTCTAACAATGAAGCATCAGAAGTGGAATTCAAGAATGTAATTCCATTTACAATAGTACCGAAAGAATCCAAGACCCAGGAAAAATTTAACCAAGAATAATGTATTTTACATGGAAATTTCAAGATATCGTAGAAAGAAATTAAAGAAGTAAACAGCTAGATTGTAGTATGGTAACCGAGGACTCCAGGCAATCCAAGTTAAACACAAACCTGATCATCACATGTAACAACATTTTTATACTCATAGATTATTTGGTTCCCCAGCTTTCCTAAACAGCCCATGGAATTCGAATTAATTCTCAAAGTTTCAAAATATCAGTCATAACCATGCTTGTTCACTTTTCTATTTGGAAAAAAAAAAGAAACAACATACAATTTTAACTGCTGCACATGATTATTCTTTATTTGAAAGGAGATAACATGATTAAGAATGGGGGAGATGTTGGGGCCATGGCAAGCAATCAGATGAAATAAAATGAGGGCACATTTTGAGGCACTTTGGGAAATTGCTCATGGTCCAGTCTACACATAAAGTTGATCCCTTCTCCTGAAATTATTCATGGTGTCCGGCGCCATGGAAATGATCTGCACAATAAAAAAATTATTGTCAAGAGGGTGAGAAGAAAAGAATCTCAGAATCTCCAAGAGAAGACACAAATGTCAAAAGGCACTGATTCAATGGAATCAAAGGGGTCCAGGTGCTGTTTCTAGAATTAATATTAGAGGAGAGATACACTACAATCGAAGTCTGTCCAAAATTCTAGAAGTTGCTGCTCAGCAAAAGGGCCTAGGCAGACTGAAAGCTTGAGAGAGAAGAAAAATGAGACAAGGAATAATTTCTTATGCAATAGGACAGAAAGCAATCCACCCTTCTTCTGAATAGGGAAAATAATGCATCTTCTCAGCCATGGGATGCTCAGTAAAGCTCCATGAATCAAATTCCTGGCAATGATCCTGACAATAATAGAGTATAAACAAATTTTGGAAAAGATACCATCAATTAAAGTTGCATGAGTACAAACCCAAATCCCTTTTCTTATATCCCATGTATTAAAATAAAATTTTCCATGACTTATATTCTTATCTTTAAACTTTCTACTTCATAGAGGTACTATAAATTCAAAATTATATTTTGATATGAATTTAAAACAGAAACCCAATATAAATTCGACTCAATGAAGTTTTAATAATGGATATGAAAGTTGAAGCAGAGGGATAACAAAACAACAGGAAGAAAACTATACCGACATTCTATGAATTTCAACATTAGCAAATATAATCTTAAGAGCACTTAAAACAGTGACCCTTTAGATCCCTCAATATGAAGCCATTTTGCACCAATTGAACTGTTCCAAAGCAGAAAAGAAATTTGCTGTTTAGAACAAACCAACACACTTACTTTGACACAAAGTTGCCCTATTTGAGGACCTTTCAGTCCACATTTACTACCAAGAAGAAGGATCTTTGATTATAAGTCAACATTTGAAAACAATGTTAAGTGATGTGGCTGCCCAGAAGACACAGCATCCAAGTTCCTCCCCTCTCTAATCTGCTAACAAACTTCAGCAATCCACAAAAAAATGAAAAAACAATGAGAGCAAAGAGGGTTTTTCTCGTTGCTTTATATTCTAAGACACCGTCCTCCACCCCAAAATATTCTACAGTATAAGAGTGAATTTTAGGATTCCAGGAGGCAGATAAAGGAAACACTGAGAATGGGGGGCGCTTACGATGTCGAGTTGGTTTGGTAGCATGAGTCATTTTAGCAGCACGAGTCGTGGCAGCAGAGCTGGTGGAAGGCGCCGCAGTGGTGGTCTCTGCAGGGGCAGCTGGAATTAGGAAGAAAAATTCCAGGTGAGATACTGACTCTTTCTCAGGGAACAAGATCAGTCCCACCCATGCTTGGAACTGCATTCCTAGGTCTGAATTCATGTCTGCAAAGCTGCCATCCATTCTGTCGTCCCTTCACTGTGGACATCTCTTGTCCCCTTCCCTAATGATTTTTCCAAGCCTAGTCCTGACTTTGCTGGGACAGGTAATATCTGAGGTTTATCTCCAATTGCATCAAAACTGATAGAACAGAATGCAGAATCTTCATCTGAGGAATGAGCAGAGAAGCCCCATCAACTTGATTTCTCAATCTCAGGGCAAATAAAGCATCCCTAGAAACCTGGAACTGACATCCTTCCACAGATTAACTCATGACTGAATATTTTCTACTACAACATGTAAAGAGTTTGTAGAGGGAGGAATTCTACAGAAGAGGAAAAAAAGATGAAGTGTTTTCCTATTGAGAATAAGCTGAATTTCATATTAGATTAATAGTATCTGTTGTTCATTCTGATGAAATCTCTTCCTCAGGCCCTGGACTAACACAGACACACTTGTCTCACCATTTCCGTTGACTGAGACTCCATCTCCACAGCAATAATGCGAGAGACACGTTAGATGTAATGGGGAAACTGGATGCTAGCCTTGCAATAATAAAACTGAACAGTGTCTCCAGAACACATGCCAACCTCAAGTGCACTTGCGTAGGAATGAAAGAATTCGCTGTCCTTATAACATGCAAGAGAGCTCCTGATAAACAGCAGCAGTCGCAGCAACTGTCAATAACTGGATTAACCACCTCCATATTCACACTCAACAAATTCTGTCTTGGGCCTCATTCAGGTGGGGGAATATATTTAAAAGTGGACCCCACAGGGCAGGTAGCACTTATGACCCAGTGTGTGATACCAGACTGATCAGGGAAATATTATGTCCAAATCGGAAAAATTCCCGAACTGAAGAGGATAAAAGGAGAGACCCTCAGAATTTCTGCATGAGTGAAAAATGTACATTCACAATCAAACACATGTACACGCACGCACATGCACATACACACACGCAAACACACACACTCAAGGCATAGGATGAACACCACAGTTGTAGCTAAGAAAAGAATTAGCAGCATCTTCCAGACATGAATTTGGTTTTTGCATCTTAGAGTAGAAACAATATGCCTAAAATAAGGTAAATCTACAATTATAAGAAAAAATATAGAACCCTGTTTATTTCCAATGACGTTTCCCATTTCCCACTTCCCATGGCCTGAAGCTAAATAAAATATCTTCATCTTTTTGGCTACTTAGGCACTACATCCTCCTTCATTCTGAGACTAACTGACCTCAATCCTCGCAATAAATTTCTTTTAAGCCCTCCACATTATGGTAAGAAAAAGACAATATATGTGTCTTTCAAAATCTCAAACTATCATATTTGTCAATTTACTTTATGCTCTAAAGGATGAATGCATATTTCACTATTGATGTAAATCCATCTCAAAGTTATATACTCTCTAGTAATAATTAAATAATTAAGCATATTTTCTATGTTTCAAATTAACATTTAAAACAGGATAATGCCCCTTCACATTTATCCTGGAATTCCTTTTGTCTTAGAAATTCCCAAAGGTGGCTGACACTTTGGCAAGCGGCTGAGAATGGAAAACAGTCACTTCGGGAAGGACACGAAGTGCAGGCGCACACTCACCAGTAGTGGATGGAGTATCTGATGTGTCCTCTGGAAGAGAAAGAACATGAAGTTAGGTGTCTGATAAGGACCAGCTTGGAAATGGAGGGAGAAGAAAATATGGAAAATAGACTTGCACATTTGAAGGACTTTTAGTCTGTGGTCCACAATTTGAGAGGGAACAGTACCACAGAAAAGATAAAATCCCACATATCCTTTAAGTGAGCTGATATGGCTTCATTTTTACTTTCACAAAAAATAACTTCAGTTACATTTCAAAACAGATTTTTCTAACACTGACAACAATGAGGTTGGATTCCCACTGTGCTCGCTGTCTGACAGTGAGCATGGAGAAGAGAAGGCATCTGACTTAAATAGGAAACCATAAGGATGGTGGAAAGTTCATTTTGAGTGTGCACTTAGATCAGTGATGGGCCCTGAGCATGGAACTGTAACCTGGAAGTGTCAGCACTCTGCCTACACATCGACAGACCAATATGAAATTTAACCAAGCAGGCTGATGTAGTCTTCCTCGAAACATTGCTTTAAGAGAAGAGCCTTCACTTACGAGCAGAGATAAGCATGGTGGAAACTCCAATGAGTACCATAGTGCCTGGAGCTTCATTGTGATGAAGGGCAGAGCAGGAGCACAAGCAGGTAAGCTTAAAGCCCAGGTGGAGGTGAGGTGATGACTCCCACATCCCACATACTGTCACTATATACGCAGAGGGCACCACTCAGGAGCTGCCAGATCAGAATCTGGTTTGTTCCTGCCAGGAACAGGTGGAGCTCAAAGAAACCACTGGACATTCAAAATTTCAACCAGAGGCACATTGAAAAGGTCATGAGATTCAAGCCGATGGCTTGGAGACAAGTTTCAAATTAAGAATTTTCCCAAGAAAATATTTTCCAAGCAACACTCTCTTTCTGGATGCCTCTTAACCTTATGGGGAAGAGCAGCACCATAATTGGTGATCATATGGAGATGCCTTATAATCTGACTGACTGATTTACTTATGTGGCATTTACCCTCTCATAGACATTAGAAATTGTAAGCTGCAAGCTTGCAAGTCATGATTCTACTCAGCAGGAAATAATCAGTGTGTGAAGGCCAATCCCAGAAGCATCACTGTTAAGTCATGCTATACATTCCTCAGGTCCCTACCTCCCTCCTCTGCATGTAGTTGAGGATAATTGACATTTAGGTAAAGAACAAGTCACACAATGACCCCAAAGACCCAAATGACCTCTCTGGATTTAAGCAACTCTTATTTAAAGATTCAGTGTAAAGGAGGAATCAGAAATAATAGTACTAGTTTTCCATACCTTCAATGAATGAGTTTATTATTCAACACAAATATTGAATAATATCATGTCTCTTGCACACTGCTAGGCATGAGAGAAGGGGCAGTGAATATATACTCAATATTCACAATGTGGACATCCTATTCTTGGAAAAATACCATAAGGAAAAAATGCCTTGTGATTACAATGTATAACATCTGAGACAGCAGAGTATGTCTATGAAGAAAAATTGCACAAGGAAAGATAAAGAGTGTTTTCAGAGACAGTAACATGGAGATCTTTGTTTAAGTAACGGAACCAAAGGAGGCCTTTTTGAGGCCACATTTGAACAAAGATTTGTAGGAGCTGTTAAATGAACCATGTGATAACATTGCAATTGTATCTCATGGAGAATCAAAAGCCAATCCTAAAACATGAGAATATTCCATCATGCTAGCCCCTGCAGTAATTGAGCAAAGTGTCACAGGGCACTTACTTTGACAATCAACTACTCAGTCATTAGAATATTAAGGAAGCATGCACCCAAGCTCTTAAGGAAACATAACAAGCTATAAACACAGGCGTGAAAGATCTACATCCAAATTGACCAGGGTTCCAGGGAGACACAGAATATCTCTGTAATAACTAAAATGATGGAGTGTTCACTGCATTCTAAAAATGCATTCTCTTCAGGTGAATAGCAGTAATCATTAAAAAGGATTTCATAACGTACAAATATTGCCTTTGTTAACATCCCATGTTAACATCCCTATATGGTAGGTGGGGATAGAAGATAGATCTGCTACCTATAGAAAGATCATTTATCTCCACTTTCATATGAAAGTCTATAAAGCAACAATAGGATATGCCAAGATGTCATGGATGGGCTCCTCATGTAAATGGAAAAGGGTGGATGGAGTTAAAAAATCTGTGTTACTTAACCTTCAGAAAAGCAGCTGGTCTACCCTATCATAACTAACCTCAACTCTTCCACTATGTACAGAGTTGTATTTCATGGTGACATGTAGGCAGAAGGAAAAATGGAAGCACAGATTATATTCATAACCTTATCAATTTTCTACTTCATAGGAAATGTGTATCCCACGCAGAGTTCAAAAACATCCTGGTGTCTTGATGTAGTTAGAGGTGTAGGATGCTCCTGGGCCCATACTCCCACGGAACACTTAAACAGCTAGTAACAATGGGCAGAGTTTATCTTCCACAGATCTCCAGAAAAGTATTAGAGAGTTGCAGTAACAAAGAGTTCATTGCATCAAGAAAATATAGTTTAAAAATACAAGGGGAATATCATGACAACCATGCTGCACCCTACCCAGCCCTGCTCCTGCATGTTGTACTGCTGCTTGTGCTTTCAGTGTGGGTCCCTGGTCCTGTTCCAGAGGGAGCAAAATCAATCCTGCATGCAAACTTCACTGCCGGTGTATCAGAGCTGATCTATCTGGTGGCAGCATGAATCACCAACCAGGAAAATTATCCCTGGCTTTCCTGCCAGAAATTTTCCAGCATACCAAGTCAACTTCTCATAACCTAGAGCAATGTTAGCAACATGAAATAGAAGGAGCTTGAAGAAAAGGATTACTGGAGTCTAGACACACAGGAGAATATAAAATGGGAGTAAAGTCTATTTCACTGGAATTAGAGGGATCATTCATATAAATGTTTAAAAGAATTCATATGCCCACCCTCACATCCATGACAGGGCACATGCTCAGAAATGACAGAAAGGACACAGCAACTTGGATTCGGGCTGATCTTGTTGGGAGAAGGATCTACTGTGACTTAGAGCACTAGTCAACACGGAGACAATGTACAAGGTGTTTTAGTTTCACTTTTGCTTAGACTGATTTGGTTAGATTTCAACTTTCAAAAAAATCTCCTCCCAATCACTAACTAGATACAAATATTAAGAATAGACACTATAGGGAATAAATTATAGCATTAAGACATAAAAATAAAAATGAACAGTGTGCAAATAAATTATAAATCAAACAATAAAAAGACAAAGGCAAGCAATCCAATCTAAAAGGTAATATTACAGAAATCATCAATGATGAAGATTTGATGTTGTATGTACATACCAGATGACTTTTGAAATTGGATCTTCAATATGTTCAAACTGTTATAGGAAAAGACAGAAAGAGGTTATGAAGGTACAGAAAAA
>PVIY010009382.1:0-72593 GCA_004026745.1 Myrmecophaga tridactyla | reverse complement strand
TCGACCAAAGGGGGAAGAGTGAAATGAGACTAAGTGTCAATGGCTGAGAGATTCCAAACAGAGTCGAGAGGTTATCCTGGAGGTTATTCTTATGCATTAAGTAGATATCACCTTGTTGTTCAAGATGTAGCAGAGAGGCTGGAGGGAACTGCCCGAAAATGTAGAGCTGTGTTCCAGTAGCCATGTTTCTTGATGATGACTGAACAATGATATAGCTTTCAAAATGAGACTCTGTGAATGTGAAAACCTTGTGTCTGATGCTCCTTTCAGCTACTATATCAACAGAAGAGTAGAACATATGGAATAAAAATAAATAATAGGGGAAACAAATGTTAAAATAAATTTAGTTTGAAATGCTAGTGATAAATGAAAGCAAGGGGTAAGGGATATGGTATGTATAATCTTTTTTTCTCTATTATCGTTTTATTTCTTTTTCTGATGTCTTTTTATTTCTTTTTCTAAATCGATGCAAATGTTCTAAGAAATGATGAATATGCAACTTTGTGATAATATTAAGAATTACTGATTGTATATGTAGAATGGAATATTTTAATGTTCTTTTGTTAAGTTTTTTAATTAATAAAAAAGTTTATAAAAAAAAAAAAGAGTGAGCTGACCCAACTCCTTCTCTGTGTCCTCATGTTGCCAAGCCCCCTTCCAGGGGTGCAGGGGAAGCTGGGCAAAAAGGAAACCTTTTAGACAGCACAAGCCAAAGTATACGTGGGTCTTGCACCATTGACACCCTCTTTGCCACTTTCTCCCACACCTGCATAGCCCTCTGCCCTCCACAAACCTTGCCCTGCTTTTAGCCAGACCTAATTCCCATATTCCAAAGAGAAACAAAGGGATCTCTCTTTTTTGGACTTAGGGATCCATGACAAAGGAGGGGAATCCCACGTGTGACTTCGTCCCATGCTAAGGGGCATCCCTGTACCCTCCTTTCCCAGTAAGCCATCAATGTAACGAGAGGCTTGGGGACTGTGGTGGGGAAGGGGTCCCCCCTGTTCAGTAGGTCTGAGGACTCCATGAAGAAACCATGGAGAGTGTGGATCCTGGACCTCCTTTACTCTTTAAACCCAGCTGCAGGCTCTGACATAGGATGTGTTGTCCAGTTTGGCCAACACAGGTGCCTGATAAAGAGCAAAAAGGGAATTTGAGAGTGTCAAATCTGCTCCCAGAAAAGCTTCAACTGGAAGTGCTACATATTAAGAGCAACCAGAAAGAAATTTTTACTCAAAATTCTAAGAGGCAAATTTATAAGGAAATATAAAATTCCACCACAGCATCATCTCAAAGACTCTCGTGATGGAATGTGGAAGAGAAGGGAGAAGCCTGGACAGGCTGCCATGTGCATTGTCATGTGACAGAAAGGCCAACGACCAAGGATCGCCCACAGCCAGCCCCAGAATGCCACAGTCTTCAGGGAGAAAGCATCACCTTGATGACACCTTGATTTTGGATTTTTCCTAGCCTTAGAACCATGAGCCAATAGATTCCCATTGTTTATGCCAACTCATTAAATTGTAATTTCTTTAACAGCCAGGAAACTGAAACACCATCCATTCAACCAATATTTGTAGTGTGGCCCTTGTAGGGAAGATAAACGCATAAAAAATTAGGATGGATCAGATTCTGAACTTCATGGAAACGATGAATGAAGGGGAATGAAGACATGAGAAAAAATTTTCAGAAACATCATTTGGTAGGGGATGAAGTCACTGAAGTGGAGATAAGGATGTTTCATGCCATTACTTCATGGGAGAGAAAGCAAAAACAGACCTGGGGCACGTCAGTGAGAACTTGACCTGCATGATGCAAGAACCGATGAACCAAAAGACATCCTGGACCTCCATGAAATGGGATTTTACATAGTCTATATTTGGAGAAGTTTCTCATTCCTTTTTGCAGGCATAGATGATGTACACATCTTACTCTCCAGATTAAAGAAATGCAATCAGAGCTTCAAATAGATGATAGACAACTCACAGGAAAGGTCAGGGCCATAGTGACTTCATGCAGTCATGTGCTTTAGCTGCAGAATGGACAAACACAGCTAGGGAAGAGAAAGGCAACCCAGGGAATACCAAAAGAGCCGGGCAGGTGGTCCTTGGCATATGCCTAGGGTCAAGGTTGGTTCACCTTGAGTTAAAACCACTGGACCAAAACCACTGGATCAAAATCACTTTTTAGTGCAGGTGTTTTCCCCCAGATTCTTTTAGTTCTGTTCCTAGGGAGTTGGTAAGCCTGGTGTTATCAATGCCATGTTACAGACATGGGAATCTATCCTCATTTCCTACAGGAGGATGGTGTATTGGTTGGGAAAATCGACTCAGGGTAAAACTGCCTGTGGGATCTTGAACAAATTGCTTAACCTCTCTGTGCCTCTGTTTCCCAATCTATAAAATGGGGATGCTAATAGTACCTGCCCACTAAATTTTTTTAAGCTTTTAGACTAGCTTCTGGAAATAGTTAAAGGTTTACATAAATGTTGGCTATTATTACACACCAGATAGGTTAAGCCACTTTCCAAGACCACATAACAAGTATGGCAGGCTAAGAAAAGAATATGTGCTTCATATCTCCCAGGTCACTGGACCTTTAATTGAATCATTCTACTTCCTTTCTCTCCTCTTTTAAAGAAATACGGTTGACTTCCCCATCCACCCACATGATTACATCATGATCAGCCATGTTTGTACAACATAAAGCTGCCTTTCTGGCCACAGACAGATGAGCCAATCAGAGGCCTTCCCTGGAAATCTAGAATTATAAAGAGAAGAGTTCAGCCTTGCTGGCTGCTCTCTTCAGCAAAGGTGATGTGAACTTGAGAGCACTGGGGGGCAGCTTTTCCCGTCATGTAGAAAGAGAAATAAAGAAAGCCAGTCATGGATAAGACAGTAGTATGTGCCTATGGGCAGGGAGGGGCAGAAATGCAGAAGAGAGGGAGAAAGGAGCTCCCAGCTTCCCACAAGCTCAGTGCTGGTTCCAGTCTGTCCTGGGGTCAGCTCTGAGATTACATCTATGAGGTTCTGCCGGTAGAAGCCCCTGTTGAGACTGAGACTGCCCTGCAACTCAGCTTTTCCTCTGCCACCCCTGCCTCCTGCCCCTCCCTCCCACAGGTGTGGCTTCTAATAAACTCTGCAGGCTAATCTCCATTTCAGAGTTGGCTTTCCGAGAAGCCCGCCTGTCACAGGATGAGTGGCAGGAGGGAAAAGATCTACCAATCCTTAAATTCCTACCTAAGCACCAGGTACTCGGCTTATTTTATCCCTTTACTTCTCACAACGTCATCATCCCCATTCTACAGACTGAACTCAAGAGTAATTGCTCAGGATTACACTACTAGTCCTGTCTTGTACCAGCACAATATACTGATGAGCTACTTAGCCCTGCATCAAATTGGGACTTAATGGACAGGTCATAATCATTCTTAATTTGGCCAAGTTTAATTTGGCATCTTTCAATGCAATTCAACAGATATTCTTTGAGTCCTTATCATTGAGCCAAGAAATTCAACAAATTAGAGAGATACACACGGAGAAAGAGCGAGGCAGAGACCCTCCATTTCTTTAGTTTGTCAACAGTTAGTGAACATTTACTGAGTACCCACTAAGAAAGAAGCACACTGTAGGGAGAATAAAACTAGAGGACAAATAACTACCCAAAGCCAAAGGAGACTAGTGGCCCAGTGCCAGATGAGGAGAATAAGGAAGTAGAGGACTCTCCAGGGGAGCAAATGTTGGTTAATTTCACCTTCCTTTTCCTGGAATTAACTGAGAAACAGAAATTGTACAGCCTTGAATTTTGGATAATAACACCCAGGAAACCACACAGTTGTCAGAGAGATGAATTTCATATTCTCAACTACTTTGAGATGTTTGAACAAAAGGCAATGGTTGCTCTGAGTGAGCCAGGCCACTAGCTCCAGAAGATAACAAGAGCCCTTTTGGCTCACATCAGACTGGATACAACATGAAACATGGCAAAAATGGTTTGCAAAAAGAGCCAATTATACAAGTTGAGTCCACAAGCTACTCAAAAGCACAACTGTCCAAGGAAAGGGTGACAGAGCAGATAGCAAATAAGATGTGTAAAGGAGGGTAAAGGAGTGCTCCCTGAGCACCAAGAAGGAGGAAAGCCACAGGGACATGCATGGGAGGGACACAGAGCAGCATGCCAGCAGGCCTGGCATCCCTGGAAACTTCCCCATGGGACAGCAGGAAAGCTTAGGGTTTTGCTTGTCAAAGAGCTCCCCATTAGATGGGACAAGGTGATGATAAAGGGGGTAGCACAGAAAAGCTCCTTGTGGTTATGGAACAGTTTTGTATGAATGGGAGAAAATTGCATGCAACTACACACACACACACACACACACACACACACAAATTAGTTCATGTAAAAGCTGGTGAAAACAGAGTAACATCTGCAGTGGAGGCAATAGCTTCTACCAATGTCAATTTCTCAGTTGTCACACTGACGTGCAGTTTATATAAAATGTCACCATTGGGGCTGGGTGAAGGGTGCATGGGACTTTATTTACTATGCTTGAAACTTCCTCTGAGTCTATAATTAATTCAAAATCAAAAGTTTACTTTCAAGTGCTCTTCATCTTTCTTCTACTTTTCTCTCTCTCTCTCTCTCTCTCTCTCTCTCTCTCACACACACACACACACACACACACACACACACAAACACACACTATCAAGGACAATTTGACTATGACCATTGGATAAAAGGGCCTCTTTGTAGCATTTTCAATAGATTAGAACAATTACACTGGTCAACATTTGGCTGTGGCCACTTACATCATGATATAGGGACAAATGATTACTAAACTGGGCTGTATCATATAAGAATTTAATATATATTCCTTAGAACATTCATTTTTCCCCATTATCTGCAGGACTTATCAGAATATAATTCTATTCAGCAAATAGGTTTCCCCTTTACATTAAAGTTTTTAAATTTTCTTAACAAGCATCTATATAGATTCACCTAAATGCTTAAACATAATCCTATCACACATATGCCGTTTAATTCTTACTATGGTCTTGTCTTTTTTGTCTTTTTGTTTGTTTGTTTTTTATGCTGTGTGGCAGGGTCACAATTCATTATTTTTCCATATGAGTATCCCGTTATTGCAGCACCATTTGTTGAATTTGGGGCTGATTGTTTTTTGTTTGTTTTGCTTGTTTGTTTGTTTGTTTGTGTTTGTTTGGGGGGAACTGCATGGACCAGGAATTGAACCCGGTCTCCCGCATGGCAGGTTAGAATTTTACCACTGAACTACCTTTGCACCCCTGGTCCTTTCCTTTTTATGCTTGAATTCCCTACTTCAATTCTCCTATCACCTCCCAGTAGTTCACATTACAACCAAAATGCATATTCCAAATATTTCTCTATTCTCAAATAACTATATATAAACATGCATGCATTTGTATCTACACATACATATGCAGTTGCTTTCATTTTTGTTAAAATGGGATTGTAGATGCACCTTTCAAGATCTTACTTTTCTCACCCAACAATACTTCATGAATATCCCTTCAACACACTCATCATTTCATTGAGTCATGTTTTTTAATGGCAGTAAACATTCCCTAATTTATTCAACCATTCCTGTGTGGATGAGCTTTGCTTTTTCTCCTCCTTTTTTTTTTAAACAAACAATGCCACATTAAACATCCTCTGACATATATCCTTGCCAACTGATGCTTTTATTTTTATGGGCTAGATTTCCAGGAGGAAGATGGCTCAGTCAGAGGACTGTGTATTTTAATTTTCATTAATAACCACCAGATTGCCTTTCAACAAAACCCTTCCCTGTCTATCAGCAGTGTGTGA
Source organism: Myrmecophaga tridactyla (assembly GCA_004026745.1). NCBI lineage: Eukaryota > Metazoa > Chordata > Mammalia > Pilosa > Myrmecophagidae > Myrmecophaga > Myrmecophaga tridactyla. Next base: position 66,749 of record PVIY010009382.1, on the reverse strand, counting down.
GCACTTCCCCCACATTCCCCCCAGAAACAAGCATGACAGCTCTTTTCATATTCTTGACATTCTGATAGATATAAAGCAATATCATTTGTTTGTCCGTGTCGCTTACCACAAGCTCGTGTTGGTGTGTTTATGGCCATTTGCATCTGCTCATTTGTGAACTGGCTCTGCATACTCATTTTTTCGTGGATTTCTTGTGCCCATCTCAATGACTTGCAAGAGTTCTTTGCATATCCTTTACATAATACTTTCCAAGTCTATTATTCATCTGTTGACTTTATTTATGATATCACTGCCATTCGAATGTCTTTTTAAAAATTAAAGAACTGAATATGCCTGCTTCTTCTTTTACACCTTCTGGACTCCCAGAAGTTTCCCAAACCTTCTCAGATGGATAGTTATTTTTCTCCATGGGCTTACCAGGGCAAGGGACCTTATTCAAGGAACCTTGCCCAATTTAACCTTCAGGGATTAATTTATCACCCCAGGACCAAGTTCTTCCCACAATCCACCCCATTATAACTCACCCAGCTCTTTCTGCTGGATCCCACAAAACCCAGAGCCACACTTGCATCTGGCCACCCCCAGGCCTAGCAGCCATTGGCTCAAGAGAAGCTGATAGATAGTGGGAGAGTAGGAAGCCAAATTCAGGCCACCATCTTCCCAGAATCTTCCCTTTTTTTCTTTGTAAACAGAAAGGTAGATGCAAAATATATATGGTGTGTGTGTGTGATGGATATATATATATTCACACAAAAAAATCTTCAATGCTATTTTTAAATGTTTTCCACAGAATGGAAAGGTGCATCTTGTACAGTTTCTATTTTTTTACTATCCCCTGACTACTTAAGGCAAGAGAGACAGAACATAAATCCACCTCAAATGCTCACTGGTTTAAACCTACCTCCCTGACCCCAACCCAGTTTTGTATTATGCAGCTTTAGTTCCAACCCTGGTCAAATCAGGCTCTGTGTGCTAGTTTTCTATTGCTGCCTAACAAATTCCCACCATCTTAGCAGTTTTAAACAATACCCATTTATTAGCTCAGTATTCTGTAGGTCAGAAGTCCAATGAGCTTGGCTGTGTTCTCTGCTCAGGGCCTCATAAGGCCAAAGTCAAGATATCAACTGGGCTGGGTGCTTATCTGGAGGAGCTAGAGAAGATTGTGCTTTCAAGCTCATTTGGGTTGTAGGCAGAATCCAGTCCCTCACAGCTGCAGGGACTGAGGTCTCCGTTTCCTTTGTGGATGTTGGGCAGGGTCATTCTCTGCTTCCAGAAACCCCCTGAATTCCTTCTCACATGGACACCTGTCCTCTAAGTGTCAACCAACACTACTGTAGGTTCTCCTACAGCATGGGCAGGTACCAGGAATCGAACCCAGGTCTCTGGCATGGCAGGCAAGAACTCTACCTGCTGAGCCTTCATAGCCTGCCCTCGCCAAAATGTTTTGGGGAGAAAAGAAAAGACAGAGGAAGGAATATAAGGAAGGGAGAAAAGGAAGAAGGAAGAATAGAAATAAGAGCAGAAGGTTGAGGGGGGAGGAGAGAAAGGAAAGGAAAGAGAGAGAGGGCAAGAGAGAGATAAAAGAGGGGGAAGGAAGTCATCAAGTCACCATCAACCAGTAAAAAACTGGTTCAGTTTTCAGAAGTCCCAAGCACCTCTAACAGCCTCTCTCCCTCTGCATTGTAATGCTGCTTCGATCCCCCTTTGCCCCATACCTGACACCTTTCTGCCACCCCTGCCTCACTCCCAGTCACCACCTAGGGGGAGAGTCCAGCCATCTCCCCTCATGCCCACCGCACCCACCTTGCCATCCCTCAGTATCAGTATCATAAGCAGGAAACACTCTAATATGTCTGCCAACAGATAAACTACTAGCCATTCACTATTGCATTTTTAATGAGCTAAAGGAAATGCTTCAATGCAATGTGACTATGTGGCACATTAAAAACCATTTCTGGGGTTCACTTCCAGTGCCTGCCCATGCAAAAAAAAAAAAAATTTCTGAATATTTCACAAATCTTAGTAGTGGAGACATGTAATAGTCTCTTCACCTTTGTGGACCTATTCATTCAATGTGCGTCTATTAAGTGCCTCCTGTATTCCCAACCAAGCGCACACCTCCTGCAGTTACTCCTTATCAGATCCGTTCTGAAAAGTCCTTGCAAATAAGCACCACTTCTACCAGCCCACACTTGCTTGCCTTTGTTCTGCTTTTGCTGTTTCCCTCATCTCAAGTCAGGAATGCAAATTCCATGTGATGATTCTCTCATCCAGAAGCCACACACAGAGTAGCCAGTAGGCACTTATCAACCTGTCTTAATTCTCACTGGTTTTTCCACTACAGAAGTCTTAATTCATTGTCACAAATTTGCTCTCTACCCCTTAGTGTAAGAAATAATGTCGTTGTCAATCATTCCTCTTATGGCGGACTTACTGAATTACCTAAAATGTAAAGATAATGTCTCCCCAGCCTATTTTCACTATGGTACCTGCTTCTTCTCCTTAAATTATGTTCAGATACATCGATTTCCTTCAACAGGGAGTAAGGGAACCCTGCCAGAAGTTAACACTAACCTTCTAATTCGGTAAGAATAAAATATGTGACTGATTAAATCTTAATTAACAGTTCACAAAAGGCTGCTTAATGTCAGGTGGCATATGCATCTTAATTATCCAACAGAGCCATTGCTGTTTGCAGGATAAGGGAGGGGGCTGTGAGATTTCCATAGGATTGGTGGTTTTATTCTTCTGTTCTAAAGTATCTTCCTATCCAACCCCCCACCACAGCCTGCATCACTGTGATTGTCAGCAGGTTAAGTTTACAAGCAAGAACTTTTTATCACTGTGTTCTTTCCCACAAGCCATCCGTGATTTCCATCTGAAGGAAAGTGGTATGGTCTATCAGACAGGTTGTACTGGGTTAGGTTACAGTAACAAACATCCTCAAAATCCTAGACCCATCTAAATGCCAACATTTATTTGCCTCATGCTACATGTTCATAGTGGGTCAGCTGGGGACAAGACCACGTCCACAGAGTAGTCACCATCTTGGACACTGCTGCCTTGGTGGTGGGAAGGAGAATATAGCAAACTGGGTACTGTCTCTTCAATCTTATGCTCACATTCCATTAGCCAGAGTCCTACCTACATTCAATGGGAAGAGGGAAGTTCAGTTCAACCACTGGCCCTAAAAGAGGGGAGAAAGAATATGTATAAATGTCTCTATGACTAACTCTAATGTAGATGTTAAGAGCAGTACTTCTGGCGCTAGACCCCTCTGGTTCCATTGTCCATAACTGTGTGATCTTAGACAAATGATTTATCCTTTCAGAGCCTCAGTGCCCTCAATTGTAAAATGGGGAACATAATTGTTCAAGGGGTTATTATGAGGATTAATTGAGATGATGAACACAAAGTTTCTGGCACTGAGTGAGGGCTTCAAGTCAATCCTTCCTAAAGGAGTCATATAGGAGATGTTTCCTAGCATAAGACTTGAAACTCTGACCTGCTCTGATTTAGCCACAATCAAGCCTCCTCTTTCTAAGATGCTCCAGAAAAATCCCCATATGCCACAGTCAATGGACTCCAGCTCTCAGCTCTGTCATAAAGGTCTCTAAAACTACACACACATACACAAGAACACTTTAACGTATCACCGTCTGAGGCCCCAGAAGGCTAATCTTTGCTGCCTTTTTCAAAAGTAATCATACCTTTGTAACAGGAAGAGTGGAATATTCTCACACCAATGTCACTATTTTTTGCCACTTCCATCTCATATTTACAATTATTTACTTAGTATTTTACTTTAAATAGAATCACTGTTACCTAAACAAATACATTTACTTTTAGAGAGAACTTTTATCACTACTACAAATAGAAAACCAATAATATTTCAAGTAAAAATAAATGCAATGAAAACCAAAGAGTGATATTAACTTGTTGGGAGGTACTGTGGCCTGCCATGACCCTGAGCCTAAAGACCAACCTCTTCAGGGTTCCCTGTTGACAACATACCAGCCCCAATCAGGAGAGTTGATCCTAGAGTAGAACTCCTGGGTTTGGAATCCCAGCTCTGGGATTCAGTAGTTGTGTGACAAGACATCTCAAACTTCTGATCTTTCATTTTCTCACTTGTAAAATGGGATTGATAAATGAATTGGGCCAACATCATAAGGTGGTTTTGAGGATTGAGATATATGACCTGGCATATGGTAAACACAAAGCAAATAAAATGCATGAGGCAAAGAGAATGAATATCTCCACCAAGGAGAAAGAACAGGTGTGAATTATTCCTGAGAGCCCCTATTCCTTAGATGAAGCATAAGAGCTCAGCTCTCACAAACATAACGCTACCCCAGGACAGTGGCTGCAGCAACCTATCTCAAACTTTTTCTGCAATAATAGGTCCAGGCAGTTGCCAACATCACCCCACCTGTACTTGCTTCCTGGAGATCAAAGGAGTAGTTCTATGCCTGGACTGATGGTGAATAAACTGAAAAAGGTCATGTCAAATTTCAGTCTGGAAACACTATGAATCTGTCCCAATAAAAATATTGGTGGAGGCAGTGGAGGTCTGCATGCAACCTCAAGTTGAGCGCTCTGGAAGTTGGATATAACCTATGATGCCTATGAAGCAAAGATGGAAGACAGCAGGCCTGGAGCAACTCCAATAATCAACCAACCCATAGCTAGCACCCTACCCTTAGGCAGACCCCTATAACATTTCCACTGTAAACCTTCATTCTATTGGTTAGAGGTAATAAATCTCTTCTCATCAAGTGATAAGTTTCTTGCCACTTTTGCTTTGGGCAATGCAACACAGAGGAAGACATCAACCCACAGTGTTGGAAGAGGGAAGTATATCAAATATAAAAGTTGAATCCTAATTCCATAGCAGGTAATTGGTAATCAGGAGAGGACCCTGTGCTTTTGAGATATTCCCATTGGCTATCTCACCTACTAGTGAGAAAAAAGAGACTTGTTTTTCTCACCTACCACTTCCCAGAACCAAGAACAGTGCCTATCACATAGTAAGTGGCAACCCTCTCTCCTTTTCCCCATTCCCCAAAAGATAAAATCCTAAAACTCTCCCTTCCCCCAATCCGTTATCACTCAAAAGACACCCCTTGTCTTCTTCTTGGTGTGATGGCATTAGAACCATAGCACATCCACGCTTGGGGTTTCCCTGAATGTCCTCTCCTCATCACTAGGGATTGTAGGGTTCTTGCACAACCCCTAAGAAGAAGATGCCATCATTCTGGAGATGTCCTCCTTCTTCACACAAACCCCTCCCTTGCATTCTGAGCAGGCACCACCTAGCCAAAAACTTTGTTAATAAATGGGGTAAAATCATAAGCTTTTAGGGACATGAGGCAGGAAGAAGATTTAAATGGCAAACACCAACATGTGCCTTGATTTTCCTCCTCAACGACCCAATCTGAGGTCATCCACTTGGCATCACTCTTGTCACTTCACCCTTTCGGTCCCCTTCAGGACTCTTTCCACAATCTGCGATTAATTCCCTTCCCTGTTGGAAATCTCACCCACCAGTGAGAAAAAGCAGACTTGTTTTTCTCATTGACCACTTACCTCCCAGAACCAAGAACAGTGCCCGGCACATAGTAAGTATCAAATGAGTGAACCAATTCCCTAGACCAACACAGCCCAAAAGAACTTTCTGGAGTCATGGACATGTTCTATATCTGCACTGTCCAACTTGGTGGCCACGAGCTGTTGGAAATATGATTAGCAATGGTAACTACTGAGCACTTAAAATGTGGCTACTACAACGAGGAACCAAATTTTAATTTACTTTTAATTAACTTAAATGTAAATATCAGATATTGTGGATACTATTTGGATGCTGCAGCCCTAAGTCAATGCAAAAAGTAAAGATGTAATTCCTTAAGCAGTCAGGAAAAAAAAGAGGAACAAAGCTCTTTCTGGGAAAGTTAAGAAAGAAAAGAAGAACAGTGCCCTCTGGGGACAGTCATGGATGCCTTGTTAATACTATAGGAAGCTGTAACAGTTGGGGCTGTCTGTAGAAAATGCCAGGGTTTTTTTCTTAGTTAAGAGGCACCCCACCTTCTGGAGCAGGAAGCGATTTGGCAGCTGCACTGAAGACTCCTGAGGCTCAGGAAGAAGAAACCAAGACATTGTGAGCATCGCAATGGGAAACATCAATAGCACAGCCTTTCTTCTACACCACCAACCCCTCCCCCTCCCCCAGGGCTGCCTTGCTTCAAAACCTGCCTGAGTGGCTTTATTCAGAGCTGTCGCCAGGAAGACTCTGCCACCACCACTTGGCGTTTCCTCCTCAGCGAGTGAGTCACGTCATTTAACTGGAAAGGTCCCGGAGACCTGTCCCGCTGGGGCCGCACCTCTCCTTGGGAAATGTGCTCACAGTGGGGCTACTTGGAATTCCTGGGTCCTTCCCAAGAATGTACCACACTTGAGAAAGCGAGGCTGCATGGTGAAGAGGGGCGGGGGGGGGGCAGACCTAGGCAGGCTGCCCGTCATCCTGGGGCTTTGATTTCTCGTCTGTCGTTGGGGATGCCAGTGCTCGTCCCTCAGAGGTTGTCCCCAAGGAGCCATCTTGCACGCCCTCTGTAGCCTAGTCCTCTGTGGCAAAGCCATGGTTGTGTCCTGTACAATTTGTTGACCAGCAAACCATGAGCGTCTGTGTTTGGGTTTCTGGGTTTCTTAGGTCTGCAGTGTACACTGCCCCTAAAACTCCAGAGTTACCCTACCATAGTCACAAGTCCATAACCACATCAGAATAACAATAACAAAATTACAATAATCATAAACACTCATATTTATTATTTACTATGGGGTCAGGTGTGATGCTGAGGGTTTTCCATGCCTTGTTTCATATTCTCTTTACGATACTCCCGAGTTACTGTTCCATATTATAAATGAGAATATTGAAGATTGGAGATCAATTCCCCAAGTTCTTACAGCAAGTCGTAGCCTACCCAGGATTCAAACCCAGGTCTGTCTGGGTCCAGAACCCAGGCCTTTGACCTCTAGGCTCTGAGGTCTCTGTAATACAGACTACTTTAGTATGGGAGAGCAAGAAATCTCTGCAAACGGCACCAAGAGAAAGTGCCCAGAGCTTTCATGCTAATGAAGTGGCCTTGAAGTATTTAATCTGTCCAGTTTACAGAAGGAAGAGGCTGAATCACTGCAGATGTAGAGCATATTCATTTTCTATTGCATGATCTTAGTGGCTTAAACAATACAAATCTATTATTTTACAGTACTGGAGGATAGAAGTGTGAAATGGGTTTTACTGAGCAAAACTCGAGGTTTCAGTAAGGCTGCATACCTCCTGGAGGCCCTAGGGGAGAATCCATTCTTCTGACTTTGCCTTTTCCATCTTCTAGAAGACACCTACATTCCTTGATTCATGGTCCTTTCCTCCATCTTTAAAGCCAGCAGAATTACATGTTCTAGTCCCTCTGTGACTCTGCCTCCCTCTTATAAGGATTTGTCCTGATAAGCCAGGCTAATCTCATCTCAAGATCCTTAATCACATCTACCTTTTGACATGTAAGGTGACACAGTCACAGGTTCCAGGGATAAGGATATGGACATCTCTGGAGGCCCAGTATTCTGCCTCACTCACTGACCCCCAAAGATTCACACCCATCTCACATGCAAAATACATTTACTAGCATCCCAACATCCCCAAAAGTTTCAACCCATTTCAGAAAGGGAGGATGGTGGTAGCTCCACATTTAATGAATAGTCAGCACTCTACTGTGTTAGTCCGCTAATCCTCATACCAACCTATGAGACACATAATTTCATTACCCCCAGTTAAAATGAGAAAAATCAAGACTCAATAAAGAAACCAACTGATTTCCCCAAGATTATGGTTGAGCCAGGACTTCAAACCAGATACAACTGACTAATTCTGAAACCTAGGTTCAATTATAATGTTTCAGTTTGGTTTTGAAGATTGGATAGAATTTAGAAAGTCAGAAAGGAGGAGGGAGGAGGGGATTCTAGATGGGGGGAATGATGAAGCAAAAGCACAGAGGCAGGAAGCAGATGCAATCTGCAGAAGTCCATAAATAGGCTTGGTTTGACAGGAACAATGATCTTGTGAAGAAAAGGAATGAACATGCACCTTGAAACCACATTGAAGGCCTTGAATGACAAGCTACAGAAACTGACCTTTCTCCTGTAGCACAGGCAAGAATTGAATTTCAGATTTTTCTGTGCCAGCCACTGTGAGGTTGATTTTCAAGAACTATTAAATTAGAATTATGTAGCACAGCAAGATAATACCTTTAACTGGTCGTATTTGTGCCTTCCTTTTTTGCCCCTCCTTCTTTGGCAACCTTCCCCCAGTCAGTGAGAGACGTGCAGTACCTTTAAGAGAATTAGGACACGTAAAGCAGGGATGCACCATCTCTCATTCTCTGTAGTTTTATTTTTTTCTATTTCACCTAATTAGAACATAAGCTTCATGAGGGCAGGGATTTTGCCTGTTTTATACCCTACTGTATCCCTAGCACCTAGAACATGCTCAGAACAAAAGTGCTCAATAAACACTTGTTGAGTGGGTAAGCACAAAAAGATAGAAAAACTTTCAAAGAAGACTTTCAAATGCTACATCAGAAAAATCATTTGGAGGTCCGAACTTTGACTTGCAAAAGAACTTTGTTTTGCTGACAGAGGGAAAGTCATGTAACAAATTAGAAGAGGGTAAAGAAAGGGATGAGGCAAAACCTTAGGGGGTCAGTGGGGTCTGTGAGGGGACCAGGCCTGTAGGGCTGCATGGAAAGGGGTGGGGTCTGTGGAGAGAGGGGAAGAGTAGCTGCGCTCTGTCCACTCAAGCAATCGTTTAGATGGGCTCATCAAATGTCCCCCTCCCGAAGCCTGCTCCAGTTGCTCTGTGCACTGCCTGGCATGGCATTCTTCCACCTTCCTGCTCCTGACTGTGGGCTGAGAAGGTTGCAGGGAAGGTCCATACGTGTTATGCTGGATTATAACACCTGGGACATGTGAATGGACACTTATTTGGAAACAGGGTCTTTGCAGATGTGATCAAGTTAAGATGAAGCCAGACTGGATGAGGGTGGGCCCCAATCCAATACGAATGGGGTCCTTATAAAAAAGGAAGAGAGAGATGCAGACACACAGAGAGGAGAATTCCACATGAAGATAGAAACAGAGGGAAAAGACAGCCATGTGAAGATGGAGGCCAGGATCAGTTCATGCAGCTACAAGCCAAGAAACACCTGGGCCACCAAAAGCTGGAGAGGCAAAAAAGGATTCTCCCTTACAGCCTCCAGAGGGAACCTGGCCCTGCCAATGCCCTGACTTCAGACATGGCCTCCAGAACAGTGAGACAGTAAAGTTCTGTGGTTTTTAAGCCACCCAGTTTGTGGTACTTTGTTACGGCAGCCCTAGAAAATTAGTATACTCAGCTTCTACTAGCCAGGGAAAAGGAGAGAAAATTTGTTGATTCATTCATTGTTGCATTGATTCACAATTGTTTTGAGCACCTCCCATGGGATACTGTAACATCCAAGGCCCCCTCCAGCTGCCCGTTCCAGGTGGCACAGCATGGTAGTAAAGAATCCCAACAGCCTGGATTCAAATACTGATTCTGCTACTTACTAGCTGCGTGAAAATGGGCAAGTTACTCAATTTCTCTACGATTCAAGTTTCACATGTATAAAATTGCGGTAACAGTCTGTAGCTCAAAAAATGAATTACTATATATATAAAACAGTCCCTAACACACAGAACACTGTAGAAAAGCATTTCCTGTGGTGATGAATCCTAATACTCTCTCTCTCTCTCTCTCTCTCTCCCCCCTTCCCTCCCTCCCTCCTTCATAATTTATCAAGCCCTTATCGCTGTCTTGTCTGGTTCCTCATCTTTCTGCATGTCACTGACTCTCGACTCTGGTAGGCTTCAAGGGCACACAACCCATGACGACATGCTTGCCCTCCCCAGGTACCTGGGGCAGCATCTGGAGCACGTGGCTGGAGTTCATAGTCTCCAACCAACTCCAGCAGAACTTCAACTCTCTGGAACCGTCAGATGAGGGAAAGCAGCTGATGGGTGGAAGACAGGGTTCACCTGTGTCCTCAGCCCAGCACATCGGAGCTCAATTTGCATAAGGATCATGCCCTGGAGCCTATCAGCATGCCTTAAAAGCCTGCTGCCCAGGGAGACTTTAGCTATGTTAAAAATTCTCCAGATGTGAAGACGTCAATGCTGGAGCTCACCTTGTAAACCTTGGAAGATGCCTGCAATTTCAACAAGAGTCTAAGCTCAGTAGTAGATGATTTGTTCTTGAAACAAAAGCTTTCGTGATTCATCACTTCAGGGTTTCAGATTTTCTACCTTCCCCATTTATGGGAGGCAGGATTCTAAGATGGCACCCAAGATCCCTGTTCCCTGGGGTACATGCCCTCATATAATACACACACACACACTAAAGTATTGGAGCAGCCACTGACTGATGGGATATCCCTCCTGTGATTAGGTTACCAATCAGCTGACTCTGAGTTCAGCAAATTAGAAACTGCGCCTGGGTGGGCCTGGCATGATCAGGTGAGTCCTTTAAAAGAAGGGAATTGAGAGATGCCCCTGCTACCCTAGGAGAAAGAGGACAGCTACAATGTGTACTACATATGGGGGCCAATGGCAAGGAACTGTGGGTGACCAACAGCTGCTGAGAGTCGTCTCCAGACAATGGCTAGCAAGAAAACGGGACCTCAGTCATATAGCCACAAGGCAATGAACTCTGCGAACAACCAGTAAGCTTGGAAGAGGACTTTAGTCTCACTTGAGAATCACGGTCCAGGCCAGCACCTTGTCTACAGTCTGGAAAGATGCTGAATAGGGGACCCAGCACCCAGATTCCTGACCCACAACACTGTGAGATAATAAATTTATGTGGTTTTAAGCTGCTACGTTTGTGGTAATTTGATACACAGTCATAAAAAAAAATGAATACATGGGTGCACGGATGGTTCAGTGGTAGAATGCTCGCCTTTCATCACAGGAGATATCAGGTTCGAACCCCACCCCATGCATCCCCCCCAAAAAAATTAAAAATGAATACACCATTTGTTGTGATATTTTTTGTTTTTCTTAGCAACATATAAATACATATATAAAAGTCCTTGCCCCTGCTAACAAGAGCCTGCACCCTTCTCCTTCATCTCATTTCAGTTCCTTCTCCCACTCTACCACAGTAGCTCTTTGACTACCCCTTCCCCCCACCATGACCCAAACGAGCTAAATTTGTTCCCACCTGCTCTTTTCTCTGCCTGAAATGCTCCTCCCATCCCACCTTGCCCATCCTCAGTCTTCACGTGGCTAGGTCCTTCTGGCCCTTACATGTCCCTCCTCTGAGATGTCCTCCCCTGGAAGGACCAAGTGACTCAAACACAGATTTTTTTCCAAATTACTCCTTTGCACAGTACCTTTCCCTACCTCAGCATTCTTGAAACTATAACTCGGGACCCAGTGGTGGGCATGAAATAATTTTAATGAGGGATAATGAGATTTTCTTGATCTCTTTCTTTTTTAAATAAAGTAAGCTAGAACAGAAAACATGGCACATTACATGTGGTAAGGGTTTTCTGAAACTTTTGTTTCAGTGCACATGTGTGTGTAAAAAAGAATGTGTGTTACATGAATGGACCTTGAGGACATTATGCTGAGTGAGATTAGTCAGAAACAGAAGGACAAATACTGTATGGTTTCACTGATATGAACTAACATTAGTGAACGAACTTGGAGAATTTCAGCTAAGAACAGAGACCATCAGGAGAAAGAAATAGGGTAGATATTGGGTAATTGGAGCTGAAGGGATACAGATAGTGCAACAGGACTGATTGTAAAAATTCAGAAATGGATAGCACAATATTACCTAATTGTAACACAATAATGTTAGTACATTGAATGAAGCTGAATGTGAGAATGATAGAGGGAGGAGGGCTGGGGCCACAAATGAAATCAGAAGGAAAGATAGACAAGACTGAGATGGTATAATCTAGGAATGCCTAGAGTGTACAATGATAGTGACTAAATGCGCAAATTAAAAAATGCTTTTGCATGAGGAAGAATAAAGGAATGTCAATATTGCACGGTGTTGAAAAGAGATGGTAATTCACATTTTAAAACTTTAACGTATGTGTAAGACCAAAGCAAAAAAATGTTTATTTGGTTCAAAATTTATAATCTGACTAGTGCATTTCCGAACATAACTTATGTGTCAGTTTAACTGAACACCATAAGTACGTGGAACCTTGAGTAGGGCATGAGATTTTGTGGGTTTGCCCAGAGTGATGCCCCGATAAATCCCAGAGTGAACTGAACAGTGAATAAGAAAGTATTTGCAAAGTCCCCTTGGGAGAATGGTGAGAAAGGGGGAAAATTCAATTTCCCCATGTGGAGAATTCCTGATATTACACAAGTGATGGGGACAACCAAAACAATAGGCCAAGCCCTCAATCTTGGAGTTTGTTCATATGAAACTTAACCCTGCAAAGGATAGGCTAAGCCTACTTAAAATTAGGCCTAAGAGTCACCCCCAGAGAACCTCTTTTGTTGCTCAGATGTGGCTTCTCTCTCTCAGCCAACACGACAAGCAAACTCACTGCCCTCCCACTCTCTATGTGGGACATGACTCCCAGGGGTGTAGACCTTCCTGGCAACGTGGGACAGAAATCCTAGAATGAGCTGGGATTCAACATCAAGGAAATGAGAAAACCTTCTAGACCAAAAGGGAGAAGAGAGAAATGAGACAAAATAAAGTGTCAGTGGCTGAGATTTCAAACAGAGTCAAGAGTTATCCTGGAGGTTATTCTTATGCATTATATAGATATCACCTTTTTAGTTAAGGTATATTGGAGAGGCTGGAGGGAACTGCTTGAAAATGTAGAGCTGTGTTCCAGCTCCATGTTTCTTGAAGATGATTGTATAATGATATAGCGTTCACAATGTGACTGTGTGATTGTGAAAAGCTTGCATCTGATGCTCCTTTTATCTACAGTATGGGCAGATGAGTAAAACATATGGATTAAAAATAAAGAATTAGGGAACAAATGCTAAAATAAATTTAGTAGATTGAAATGCTAGTGATCAATGAAAGGGAGTGATAAGGGGTTTAGAAAAACATAGGGAAAACAAAGGCTAAAAAACAAGTTGGGTAGATGGAAATACTAGCAATCAATGAGAGGGAGAGGTAAGGGGTATAGTATATATGAGTTTTTTTCTTTTTTCTTTTTATTTCTTTTTCTGAATTGATGCAAATGTTCTAAGAAATGATCAGGATGATGAATATACGACTATGTGATAATATTGTGAGTTATTGCTTATATACCGAGAATGGAATGATCATATAGTAAGAACGTTTGTATGTTGTTATGTTTAAAAAAATTTTTTTTAATTAAAATAAAGAAAGAATGTGTGTGTCAGAGAAGGTCTGTGTGTACCAGAGAGCTATGTAAAATGAATGTCTTACTGTGGGGTACTGCATTATATTTTTTTATTGTTCATTTATTTGTTTGCTCCTTGTCCCTCTCCCACCCACATTTTCTGGTACACAGGCTGTCTTGTTTGCCACTGAACTAACTGCCCGTTGCTTACAGGTGGTTGACACTTCATAAATCTATAGTGGGTAGATGGTAGGAGGACAGAAGAGAAGAAAGAGGGACAAAGACAAGAAGAAATAGAGAGAGCAAAACACAGGTTTCTCTTGATTCTCTGATGTAGGCTCTTAAAAGGGTCTCTTTAAACCCACACAGGTTTTAAGGAAGGCTTAGCACTTTCAATAGGAATAAGAGCTAAAATAGGAGCCACCACTATTCTCCAATATCTTACAATTTAAACACACTCTTCCCACATCTCAGGAAACAGTCCATTTACAAAGTCTCTTCAAATTATCCAATTTGATACATTTTTTGTTTCCTGCCACTCAAGACAACAACTTATCCTGGGTGGGGGAATTCCATTTTCAATAACAATAAAATTATGAAACACACATATAGACAAAAATACTACAAAGAAACATATGGGACCTACACAAAAACATTTAAAAGCTTCTGAGCTTCCCTAGATAAAATTAAATATGTAGAAATGTCAATTTTTCTAAAATTAATTTATAAATTTACACCAGTCTCAAACTTCCAAAAGATTTTTGGGGAAAGATGAAAAATTTCTTTCTGAAAATCCCTGGATTAAGAAACAAACAAGAATGTTTAAGAAACATATTGCAAAAGAAGACTTAAAGCAAGAGAAGATTTCCCATAAAAAAGCTGCAGTCATTCAGACATGTAAATGGTGTAAGACTTGATGGATAGTTTCGGTATGGACACCTCTGAACCACATCAGAGCACAAATAGAAACATCTATCATATGCTGAAGGAGGCATCATAAACCAATGGGAAAAGAAAAAAGTATTCACAAAAGAGTTGCTTGAAAAGTGGGTATTTATGGGAACAAAATTTAGTTAGATCCTCATCCCAGACATAGATCAAAATGAATTCCAAATGTATTTAGGATTTAAAATACAAAACTAACCATAAAAACTTGAAGAAAATATAGATAAACATATATGTGATTTTAAGATGGGAAAGGATTTTTTAAAGCACAAAATCAATGGGGAAAAAAAATCACAAAGGACAAGACTGATAAATAACCTAAAAATAAAATCATCTCTATTTCAAAACCATTATAAACAAAGTTGAAAGGCAAACAACCAACAAACTAGAGTATTATCTACAACTATGACAGAATAAGAGTATCCTCTGTAATATATAAAGAATGCTTACAAATCAATAAGAAAAATATTAACGTCACAATAGAAAGATGAGCCAAGGACAAGAATGGAGAATTCATGGAAGAAATATAAATGGGCAATTTACAATATATATTTAAAATGTCAGTTTAAAAAATATAAATGGCCAATACATGAAAATATGCTTAATTCCACTTTCTCCCCTATCAAATTGGCAACATCATTTAAAAGATTTGTTTGGAGTGGGGGGAATTTAGGAAGAATCAGGGAGTGAAATTTTCTTCAAACCTTTCTGGAAGGCAATTTAGAAAATATCAAAAACCCTTTAAAAGTTTATAAAACATTATAATAGAAAAAATCAAAACTGTCTAACTTGGAAGGAAAAATTATAAATAATTGAGGGTACAACTATAATACAGTATATTATGTAAGCATTAAATTTTGTTTCCAGAGACTTCTTAATGAGGAGGGGATACACTTAAGAAATAATATTTTAAAATCAAGACATTAAAAACTATATATGCTGGGTACACAAGTAGTTTAGTGGTTAGAATGCCCACCTTTCATGCGGGAGACCTGGCTTCAATTCCTGGAACATGCACCCAAAAAATAACAACTATATATGCTATGAGTTTAATTTTATCTGGAAAGAGAATTATATGTGTCCATAGAGAAAACTGGAAAGAAAATTAAAATATATGCTTTGTGCAAGAATACATATAGATGCAAAGAAAGAAAAGCAAGCAATAGAACCATGAAGGCAGGGTTCCAGATGTCGGGGCCTAGCTGGGTTAGGGGCTGGGGGGGTGGGGTGGCAAGATGGGAGGATGGGGTGGAGAGAGGTCACCCTAAACTTAAATAGAGGTTATTTTCACCGACATAGGTTTTGTTTGCAGTAGTGGGTTCACAGGTTCTTATTACATTATCAAAAAATAAATAAATAATAAGACAAGTCATATGACATATAATTGCTGATAATCAATGTCTTTTGATCTTCAAAACTGGCCATTTTAATAGTTCACCTTAACAACCAGGTAGACAAAACTGGTCCTGACTGAAACCATGCTGAGATGATGTCATGTTTAAGGAATGTGATGAATCCACTTTAAAAAAAGAAAGAAGTGGGAGGCAATTCTCAGGGGGATGATTATGTGCAATTACTATTTTCTCTTTCCCAAATTTTCTACGAGGAAAATTGAATAAGTTTGTATACTTCAAAATAAACATTAGTTTCCTCTCCTTGCTCGCCTACTCTAATATCTATCTTTGGTTCAAGACACACACATCAAGGGCTCAGCCCTTGACCCCATGCATGGCCTGGATCAAAGCCCTGAGACTTTATAATTAGAATTAATAAAACAAATAATGGCAATAATAACTCATGATGGCTGGGCAATGACCATGTGCCCATCTAACCAACTCCTCTCTGCACCCCAGACTATAATTCTCCCCATTTTACAGAGGAGGAAACTGAGGATCAGAAAAAATCAAGTAGCTGTTCCAAGGTCACAGTGTGAGTTTAGCAGAGAGTTGGCACTTGAACATGCGATTCTAGAGACCTCCCTATTTCCTGGCACACAGAACTGCTAATCCTCTAATAAATAAAAGTCTAAATCCGTTTATTCTCACTAAACTCCAAGTGAGAAAAGAGCTTCGAAGGAGGGCACTGACCACCCCACAGCTGTCACAGAGGCCCCAGAACATGGGCTGAGATGAAGAAAGCCAGCTTGCAGGGAGCAGGGCGGGTGTCAGACACCAGTCACACTGCCTTTCTGGTTCAGAGCCGGCTGCGGAAATGAAGCATGTAATAGGGTCCCTAGGCTCCGTGATTCATGCCTGAAACATTGCACTTAAACCAGAGTCAAATTCAATTTTCTCAGAAATGAGCCCAGGGGTTCTCAAGATGCTGTTCTCCAGAGCTGCTCCTAATATGTTTCCTCACATCCCAGGGATGCTCAGCCCCCCAGACTCCTTAAGGAACCCTTCAGCCTCTTTCTTCCCTGCCCATCCCATTCCCCTCGCTTGCCTCCCTCTGGCTGCCCCCAACTCTGAATGTGCCTCATACATTTGCACAGGCTATTATATCTCCTTATTCCTTCTAACACACATGCACACACGAGCACAGTCATGTGTGTGCATAAGCACATGTATACATGCAGTCACTCATGTTTGTGCTATGTGTTCATATGTGTGTGCACATGTGCAGCCACATCTGTGTTCGTGCATGCACAATCATATGCACACAGGTGCATACACATGTATACTCTCCATATTTGCATGTATGCATGTTCACTTGCACACACACACAGTGTTCATCCATACCCATGCATCCATTCACACGTGTGTACACGTACACATTCATGGATACCTATGCATATTCATGCACATGCACACACACGCACATTTCTCCAAGCCTCCAAGCCCTTCAGGTCTCAGTGTAAGTCTCCTGGTGCTTTTTGTCTAGGGCTAGGTCAGGTCTCCCAGTAATAAGTTCTCACAATACTGTGTGGTTTGCCTTTGCAGTACAGACCACGGTTTCAATTAAATGCTTATCTGGGCAAATATTTCTTTAACGCTTGTCTCTGGCCCCAGTTCATGAGCTCCATGCAGGCAGGGACCCTGTCTGTCTTGTTCACGAAGCACCAAACCCCATTACCTAGGACCAAGAAGGCACCAGATAAATCCTGGAATAAAGAAATTATTGGACCCACTTTAGATATGGGAAATTGACCCTGCTATGAACCAGCATTCCCCAGAACTCAGCCTTCTAATCCCCAGGAGGTGACACCGATTTATCACTCACATTTATTGTGGGCATTCCCAAACACACACATTGTAGAGCAAACAGTGCCAAAACCTCCAGGTACCTATCACCCAGATTCATCTACCACCAATTTCCTTGTTTCATCTGTTGCTCTTGTTTCATCTGCCTGCCCTTTCCTCATTTTTTGGTTAGTTGGTTTTTCCAGAGTATTTTAAAGCAAATTCCAAATGCTATATCATCGGCCCATATATACTTCAGTATGTATTCCTGAAAACAAGGGTCTTTTTAAAAACATAGCTATCATTATGTTATCATTACATAATGATATCATTACATTATCACCCCAATGTAATTAACAATGACTCCTTAATAAAATCAAGCACTCTGTCTATCTTCAATGAGCTCGACTCTCAAAAAATGTCTTTTAATAGTTGGTTTGTGTGAACCAGGATCAAACAAGGTGCACACATTGTAGCAGGGTGATGTGTATTAAATTTCCGTTTATTCCTAACAGTTTCTCTTCCTTTCTTCATGTCCTGGGTCATTTACCCGACTCCATTTAATTCTCAGAAATGACTTCCCTCTCTTGAACAAATGTCTTTTGTAGGGTCCTGTCAAGAAAGGGCAACTGGCGTGGCCTCTGCCCCTTGCCAGGACCCCCAGGCTCCCTATGCAGCTCAGACATCATATGCACTCATCATGCACCCCCACAAAGAGGCCCCAGAACTGCAGGGCTCCTTTGCGACTCTAGAGCCCTCCAGAGGGGAGGGGACCCAGAGGGGCTGCAGCTCCAGAAGGAAGACACCCTTAAATCAGAAGAGGGTAAACTCTACCTCGGGAAGCTCTTTGAGGTCCTCCCCTTCTCTCGATCAGGAATTGGACAGTCACCTTTGGGGTAGGATTTAAAGGACCAGATACCTGCAGTGGGACTTTGCTCTTGACCCTGCCTGTGAATAAGTTGATTATATTAGGACACCCCTCTAGCCTCTCACATCCTTTCACTCAGAGCCTGTTGTGGCCTGTGTTGGCCCCTAAAAGTTAGACAAGTTGTGATCTTACAAGGCAAAAAGATGGTCTTGGCTATGAAAAGCCTGGGAGGTGGGAAAACATCCAGGACTCTGGAAATGGTGGAAACCCAAACTCCCCTCCAGCCGAGAATCTCTATAAATCACAGTAAAAATTTACCTCTTTGAGACAAGCAAGTTCAAGAAATCAATCTATGCTCTCCGCTGGAGTCTTCTACCTTCAAGGAGATAATAAAATGTTACAACTAAATAGAAATCACATCTATCTTTGATTTTTCTAGGTTAAGCCAAGACCCAGATGAGCCCATGACTACAAGGACAGGGGACTTGACTCTAACCCTGAGGTGAGTATTCACTCATTCATCCAACTATTCATCCCCTACTAACCCACCCTGATAACCTATTGTGGGTCAGGGTTTAGCCAGATATAAGGATAATGTTAACAGCTTCTAACCTCTAATTTCCATGAATGTTTTAATGCCTTTAAGATGCTTTGCTTCATTTAACTGTCGCAGTAAGCATCATCCCCTTTGCAGTGGGAGGTACTGATGAATCCAGTATATTAGTTATCCTTTGCTATAGAACAATCACCACAAATCTGGAGTCTTAAAACAACACACATTTACTATCTCATTGTTTCAAGGCATGGCTGGGTTGGGTGCTCTACTTCAGAGTCTCACCAGGCTACAATTCAGAGGTTCACTGGGGCTCGTCAGAGGCACAACCAGGGAAAAATCTACCCCCAAGTTCCCTTGGATTATTGGCAGAATTCATTTCTTTGTGGCTGCAAGATTGAGTATTTCAGTTTCTTGCTGGAGGCTGCCTTTGGCTCCTAGGGGCTTCCCCCATACCTGAAGACCTCTTCGGTGTGGCCCCTTACTCTGCAGCAGTTTGCTTCTTCAAGGGCAGTTACAGAAAGCATGATAATCTGCTAATCAGAGGGAATTTGGTAGAACATAATCGTGGGAGTTGACACCCCATGACTTTTGCCGAGTTCCATTAGAAGCAAGTCATGGGTCCAACCCACACTCAAGAAGCAAAGACCACACAAAGGCATGAACAGCTGGGGACAGGTGGGGTATCCGAGGAACCACCTTAAAGTCTGCCCATCACATGCATTATACAGAAGAAAACCTAAGGCTCGAAGAGTGGAAGGAGCTTCCCCATGGTCCCACAGTCAAGTGCAGGATGTAGGATTGGGAAGCAAGCCCGTCTAACTCCAAAGCCCATGATCTCATCCCCAAGTACATTATTCAAAGAAGCCATCACTGTCGCCAGGAGTCACAGCCTTTGTTACCTACAACAGAGATAAAAGCAAATCATTCTGATCCACTTTGACAAGAACCTAATTGAAGAATGTACAGGGAGTCTGAACTGAGGGGGAAGGTCCACTCTGCCTGGTGGCCCTCTATATCAGGCCTTACATGATGAGTTAGTGAGCTGGAGGACAGGTTTAAGAGAATGCCAGGGGGGCATCAGAACAAATGCAAAAGCAAAGCGGTGTGAGAGGCTGGGATGTTCTAAAATTGGCAGACAGTTTGTGTGGCTGAAACTTAAAGGAAATGAAGGAGGCTGGCAAGATGCAAGGCTGGAAAGGAGGGAGCAAAAAAGATTGTGGAGAGTGTTGGGTGCCCCACTTGGGATTTGGGACTTTGAGCAATGGGGAGTAAGGAAGGACATGGGCCAGAAGGCAACATGGTCAAATTATGTTTCAGGAGAAGAACTCTGGCTGGTTAGGATATTGCTCCAACAGTTCAAGCAAGCCATGAACTAGAAATGTGGTGATAAGACAGACTTGAGATATGTTTGATGGGTAAAGTTAAAAAGTGAGAGTTCCAGCAGAAATTGAGAGCCACTTCACATTACGGGAGAAGGGGAGGAGGGGGGAGGGGAGCAGGTGGTCGTAGTGATATGAAGTGGGTCAGGGCATCAAAGGAAGGCAGAGAGTGGAGCAATAGGGATTCTCTGGAGATTTTCTAAAAGATACCATTCAAAGAAACCTCTCTCGGGTGGGCTATGGTGGCTCAGTGGCAGAGTTCTCGCCTGCCATGCTGGAGACCCGGGTTCGATTCCCGGTGCCTGCCCATGCAGGAAAAAAAAAAGAAACCTCTCTCCTTGGGAAAGGCTTCAGGAGCCAAAGAGGCACCGGAAGCAATTTTGTGAGTGAGCCTGGACCAAACGTCAGGGATACGAGAGAACCCTCGTTAGCAGGGCAAAGCTCCAGAAAGATTTGTGGAATAAAAGAACAAGATCAGCCTAAGCCAAATGTTGCAAAAATGAGTGAATAAGTGCAGGGGTGTACAGATTTTGGCCAACCAAGTGTTAGTAAGGAGCTGGGAATCCGTGAAGGGCTTCTGCTGTCCACAAAGGTGAAAGGACAATCGCCTAGGAGACCCAGGAATGGGCACGGGGTGGGCTTCATTTATCCTAGGTGAATGCTGCATCTGATTTTTTCTCTCAAAGAATAATCAACCTATATTTGAGGGGGCTCAAAAAACATCCTGAATGATTCTCCATTCCAAGTGTGGTAGACAGAATAATAGCCCCACAAAGATGTTCCCACGCTAGTCCCTGGAACCTATGAACATGTTGTGTTACATGGCAAGGGGAAACTAAGATTATAGATGGAATGAAGCTTACTAATCAGCCAACCTTAAAATAGGGAGCGTATCCTGGATTAGCCAGGTGGGTTCGTAAAAGATGGAGGTGGAGGGAAGAAGAATCAGTGCCAAAGTGATACAATGGGAGAATGATACAGATCAACAATGCCAGTTCTGAAGGTGGAAGGCGGCCATAGCCAAGGAATGCAGGCAGCCTGTAGTAGCTGGGAAAGGAATGGAAATGATTCCTCCCTAGAGCCTCCTGAAAGGAATGCAGCCCTGCCAACCCTTTGATTTTAGCCCAGTGAGATTCATATCAAACTTCTGACATCCAAAACTGTAAGAAAATAAATTTCTATTGTTTAAGCCACTAAATGTATGATAAAAGGAAACCCATATTCCAAGTCCAAGTTTCATTTAAACTTCATGGAAAGTGGCTTTCCTCTAGGAAAAACTGTGTGTGCTTGGTTTTGTTTTCCAGGAATGTTCCCGTGGTCTGGTTAGGGATGGAAAGAGGGTTTAAGAGGATGGAAAATGAGGAGACATTGCACCAGATCAGCTGAAGTTCTAGTTCAGGACACTAGTTAGACTGCTCCTAAGTAGGTCTAGTTTCAGGAATGGTCTTGTCAATCCTCAAAAATGTCACCAGGATCCAGCCTTCTCTCTCTCTGTATCTACACTCTGCTTTCTCTGGGTGGGCCTAACCTAGCTTCCCCTCATAGTGACAAGATGGCTGCCAAAATTCCAGCTTCAAACCCACTCTTCTTCAATTCCAGGGAGCAAAAGAGTTAAGAGTCTCTTCTCAGTCTTCCTGGTTTCATTTGAGTTATATGTCTATTCCAGAACCAACTGTTTAGCCAAGGGAATACAGTGTAATGATTAGCTTATGTATGGCTCACCCCAGGACAGGGTGAAGTAGGTGATAGTAGGCATTCCAGCTATACTTAAACAAAGATGAAGGAGATCTACATGTGCTGATACAGAAAAACATATGTTTTAGTTTGTTAAAGCTGCTGGAATGCAATATACCGGAAACAAAGGAGTTTTAAAAAGGGAATTTTTATTAAGTTACAAGTTACAGTTGCAAGGCCATGAAAATGTCCAAATTAAAGTACCAACAAGAGGTTAGTTACCTTCACTCAAGAAAGGCTGATGTTGTCTAGAACACCTCTGTCGGCTGGGAAGGTACATGGTAACATCTGCTAGCTTTCTCTCCTGGCTTCTCATTTCATAAGGCTTCCCTAGGGGATGTTTTCCTTCTGCATCTCCAAAGGTCTCTGGCTTTGAAGGTTCTGTTGGCTCCGAAGCTTTTTCCAAAATGATTCCCTCTTAAAAGGCTCCAGCAAGTGACCCCACCTTGAATGGGTGGAGACACATCTCCATGGAAACCACCTAATCAAAAGATACCACCCACAACTGGGTGGGTCACATCTCCATGGAAACAATAAAAAAGATCCCACCCAGCAATATTGAATGAGGATTAAAGAACATGCTTTTCTGGGGTACACAACAGTTTCAAACCAGCAAAACATCCATGATATATTGTTAAATTAAAAATATAAAATGCATATTCTATAAATTTGTTTATAATTTTATAAATATAGGTGTGTATAGACGTAGTATATATTTACTACATAATATACTACATAAGCAATATGTAAAATATATTACTAAAAAGTTGATAAGGGGCTGGTAACATCTTGAAAATCTGGGTGAAAGTTCATAGGTGTGATTAGTTTGTTAAAATTCATAACCTGTACCCTTATTATTTGTGTGCTTTTTGTGTGTGTATGTTATATTTATATAAAAGGTGTTTTTGAAAGCAAGTTGCAGAATAAAATGTATAGTATGACCCTATTTTTAAAAAGAAGAGGAGGAAAGGATGGAGGGAGGGAAGAAGCAAGGAGGAAATTATAAACAAACTCATACACAGAGAGAGAAACACACACAGAAATACAAATACAGAGAAACACATATACGCAGAGACGCAAATACAGAGAAACATACACAAGCACACAGAAAAATGCACAAATGATAGTCCCAACTACTGAGTGGTTAACTATACAGGTCCACAGCAGTTCTCAACTGGAGCACCCCTTACCCAGGAAACATTTGGCGGGTCTGGAGACATTTTTTGGTTGACACAAATGGGGAAGGGGGTGCTACTGGCATCTAGTGGGTAGAGGCCAGGGAGGCTGCTGAGTACCCTACAACACACAGGACAGCGCCCCACCAAAGGATGATATAGCCCCAAATGTCAACATTGCCGACACTGAGAAACTGCTCTTCAGGAAAAATGTAAGGAAAGACCACCATAAAAGAGATTTCCACTTTCTATACTTCATTCTTTAATTTTTTTTATAGAAAGCCTGCATTATTTTTATTACAAAAAAAAAGAAACACTCCTTGTGGTGACCATGTAGACCATGTGTTGGCAAACAATAGCCCACGGGCCAAATCCATTCCATCGCCTGTTTTTTGTTTTTTTCAAAGAAAAGTAACAATTTTTAATTACTGAACTTTATTTAATAATCCTTTGTTTCTGTGGATGCTGGGACTAAATCTTTTTTTATATATTTTTATTGACAAATCTTCATATGCATACATTCCATACATGGTGTACAATCAGTGGCTCACAATATCATCACATAGTTGTATATTCATCACGATAATCATTTTTACATTTGTATCACTCCAGAAAAAGAAATAAAAAGAAAACACTAATATATCCCATACCCCTTACCCCTCCCTCTCATTGACCACTAGTATTTGAATATATCCAGTGTATTTTACCCCTTATCCCCCCTATTATTTTTTTGTCCATATTTTTTACTCATCTGTCCATACCCTGGATAAAAGGGGCTTCAGACAAAAGGTTTTCACAATCACACAGTCACACTGTAAAAGTTATATCGCTATACAATCATCTTCAAGGATCAAGGCTACTGGGACACAGCGCAACAGTTTCAGGTACTTCCCTTTAGCCACTCCAATACACGATAAACTAAAATGGGATATCTATGTAATGCATAAGAATAACCTCCAGGATAACCTCTTGACTCTGTTTGCAATCTCTCAATCACTGAAACTTTATTTTGTCTAATTTCTTTCTTCCTCCTTTTGGTCAAAAAGGCTTTCTCAATCCCATGATGCTAGGTCCTGGCTCATCCTGGGAGTTCTGTCCCACATTGCCAGGGAAATATACACTCCTGGGAGTCACGTCTCACATAAAGGGGAGGGCAGTGAGCTCTCCTGCCCAGTTGGCTTAGAGAGAGAGGCTACATCTGAGCTATAAAAGAGGTTCTCTGGGGCAACTCCTAGGCCTAATTTTAAGTAGGCTTAGCCTATCCTTTGCAGGAATAAGTTTCATAGGGGCGAACCCCAAGATTGAGGGCTCAGCCTATTGATGTGGTTGTCCCCACTACTTGTAAGAATATCAGGAATTCTCCAAATGGGGAAGTTGAATATTTTTCCTTCTTTCTCCCTAGGTCCCCAAGGGAACTTTGCAAATACATTTTATTCATTGCCCAAATTACTCTGGGATATACTGGGGCATCACGCTAACCTAAAAAGCCAACAAGATCTCATGCCATATTCAAGGTTACGTGGACCTGTGGTGTTCAACTAAATTGACCACACAAGTTAAATTAGGAAATGCGCTACCCAAAACATAAATTATGCACCAAAAAAAATCTCTCCTTTTGGTCTCACACAGAATTGAAGTTTTAAATTAACATATATATGATATCATCCTTCACTCTGTATTCTGTTCTACCTTAGTCCTATCCAGATCAGCTTCATTCATATCTCTAGATTTTCAACTTTTTAAATAGTTCCTGCATGGGGTAGCGCTGACTTTCATAGCTTCAGAGCTCCGAGTCTCAGGTACACATAAATATTCAAAGTTTCTGGGACTGACCAGATAATATACAAACAGCTCAGTATCTCAGATTTTAAAATAATAGTTACAACTTCTGAATATATGTAATGGCTATAAGAGCTTACAATCTAGGATCCTTCCACCACCTGTTTTTGCACCGCCCACTAGCTAAGAATGGATTTTACACTTTTTTCCAGCTATGTAAGTATCTACTCAATGTCTTTGATTTGCCTATTGGCCAATAGAGCCTAAAATATTTACTACCTGACGCTTTCCAGAAAAAATATGCCAATCCCTACTATAAACCATCATTTGTCATAAGGCTCCCACTGTGAAGACCCAGACTAACTGGCTCCAAACTGGGTGATGTGTTCCACCCTCTGAGATGCATTCCGGAAGAAGGGTGCAGCAGAAACCATAGGTTTCCTACCTTGATGTATTAGTTCCCTATAGGTACTGCAACAAATTGTTACAAGCTTAGTGACTTAACACAAGTATCTCACAGTTTTGGAGATGAGAAATCTGAAGGGGTCTCTCTGGACTAAAATTGAGGTGCCTGCAGACCCTGCCGTTTTCTTTCTGGAGGCTCTAGGGGAGAATCCATTTTCTTGTTTTTCCCAGTTGTTGGAAGCTGTCACATTCCTTGGCTCATGGGGGGCCCCTTCCATCTGCGAAGCCGGCAGTAGCCAGATGAAACTTTCTCACATCGTATCACACGAACTCTAACTCTTCCACATTTAAGGACTCTCATGATTCTGCCAGACCCACTGATAATCTCCCCCATCTCAAGACAAGCTAAGTAGCACCCTTAATTCCATCTGCCATTTTAACTCCCACTTCCCAAGTCATACAATATATTCACAGGTTTCATGATTAGGACGTGGACATCTTTGAGGGGTGGTTATTCTCCTACCACAACAAACATCCACATCCCTCTCTCCCTCTTTAACAGAACCCCAACTTCCCTTGCAGCTAGCTATGGCCAGAAGATTATGTCTCCATTAATGAGATACACATTGAAGTGTTTGTGTACTTTCCAGGAAGTCTCCTTGAAGGGAGGTGTTCTAGTTTGCTAGCTGCCTGAATGCAACACACCAGAGACGGATTGGCTTTTAATAAAAGGGGATTTATTTTGTTAGTTCTTCGGAGGAAAGGCAGCTAACTTTCAACTGAGGTTCTTTCTTACATGGGAAGGCACAGGGCGATCTCTGCAGGCCTTCTCTCCAGGCCTCTGGGTTCCAACAACTTTCCCTGGGGTGATTTCTTTCTGTAATCCAAAGGCCTGGGCTGAGCTGTGAGTGCTGAGATGAGGTATGCTGAGCTTGGGCTGTCCTACGTTGAGCTCTCTCACTTAAGACCAGCCAATTAAATCAAACATCATTCACTGCAGCAGGCACGCCTCCTAGCCTACTGCAGATGTAATGAGTAACAGATAAGGTTCAAGTACCCTTGGCTCATGTCCACAGCAACAGAACTAGGCACCTTCACCTGGCCAAGTTAACAACTGAATCTAACTACCACAGGAGGGCACACTTCCTTCATAGCACTTTCCTCAATTCTACTGGCTAGAACTCAGATGTGATGGCTGGAGATGTAGCAGCCATCCTGGACCAGGATAATGCCATCCTTTAGGCATAGTAGAGTGGATGGCAGAAAGGAGCCTGAGTCTCTGGCAGCTTTGTGGAGTGGCCCTGGATGGCCTGGACCTATTTAAATGGGGAGATAAAAGTTTATATGTTTAAATCTCTATTTGATATGGTTGGAATGTCTGTTTTAGAGCAAAATGCAATTCCTAATAAATTCTGGGGGGAGGGGGGAATTCACTTATTCCTTCAACATGCATCCATCAGGAGCATCCTAAGTGCCTAGCAGAGTGCTTGATGATGAATAAATATACAAACAGAAACCTGCCTCAGTACCTGGGCTCCAAGAGTTTGCAGCCTCATTGGGAGACAGTGCAAGCATAATTGCAATATAACGTGGTGCTTGCTTTCTGGAAGTTCGAGTGGGCTGGAGAGGCATCTGCCTGGGGTGCTCAGGGAAAGTGCCCACGGGAACTGAGCTGTGTCAGAGTCTATCTATGGCTGGTAAAGGTGGGAGAAGCATTCCAGGGAATGGGAATAGCATGGCAAAGTCACCCCAGGGTCTGAGGTGAGGAAAGCAGTGAGAATGTCAGCAACTCTCTGGGCAGGGTGGGGAGGGCAGGAAAAGGAGTTTGAGGAGAAAGCAGAAAGAATCAGCCTGGAGTTTGGCTTGTACTTTGGGGGCACTAGGAAAGGCCCAGTCAAGTGGGCATTCTGGGCTGTGCAGTCAGAATGGATGGATGTGAAGTGCCTTAGCTGACTTTCACATTCTGCTGGGCCTGTAGCAGTGTAAATTTTCTGGGACCCTTCCCCACCCCCCTACCTAGCCATTCATTAAGGAGGAAGAGATGTCCAATCCCTTCCAGATTTCCCAAACCTAATTCATCTCTAATACACATCATAGCTGCTAATCTTAGTTCCTATTTAATTTTCCCATTGTTAGTTTTTACCTTGTTGTGGGTTGAATTGTGCCTCTCAAAAAAGATCTGTTGAAGTCCTAACCCCCAGTACCAGTGAGTGTGGCCTTGTTTGGATATAGGGCCTTTGCAGATGTATTCAAGGTAACATGATGTCATCCTGGATCAGGGTGGGCCTTGTCCAGTGACTGGTGTCCCTGTAAGAAGAGGAGGATGCAGGCACACAGGGAAGACGATGAGTCAACAGAGCAGAGATTGGAGTGATGCAGATACAAGCTACATAATGCCAAGGATGGCCGCCATCACCAGAGGCTGGAAGAGGCCAGGAAGGATTCTCACCTACAGATTTCAGAGGGAGCTCGGCCTTGCTGACACTCTGGTTTTGAACTTCTAGCATCGAGACTGTGAAAGAATAAATTTCTGGTATTTTAAGCCACCCCAGTTTGTGGTAGTTTGTTATGGACAACCTAGGAAACTAAGCTAGACCTCATAACTGGTGATCATTAATAAACTTAGAAAAGTAAACTACACTCCCCCACCCCCCCCCCCCCCCGCCAAAAAACAGTTACAGAGGTTTAGCTCAACTTCCAAAGTTCCCAACCTCTTCAAATTGGGATCTATAAATTACTCCATTTTGGCAAACACAGTCCCTTCCCTAGGCAACATGAACTGTTGGCAGAAGCTTAAAAGAGGCATTCATTTCCTCCTCTCTTTGCATCTGCAGTTTAGATGTGCAAAACCACGTTTCAGCATTTTTGCTCTAACACAGAATCCACCCACACTTTTGCCCCCACTTGCCTCCCCAGCACAACAGGAGGCAAATCAATCACACCTTCTATCATTCAGCTTTGCCCCTTGACAATTTCAATAGTGGTGCTGATTGAAGGACTCACAGAAAAAGGTCACTGATTAAGTGCAGGGTCAACGATGGTCATAACAAATGGCCCATTAAACAGGACTGTGCTTACTACTGTCAGGGGACCCAAAAAGCAGAGAGGCTGAAACTATGCAGACTTTGGGGTGAAAAACTTTCCAGAAAACTCTGTCATGTCCATGTCATTTTGACTTATAAGGGACACTAACAACAATCAGGAAGCTGATCCAGGTAACCTAAGGGGAAGAAAGCTGTTAGTGTTTATGGTCTCTCAGCTCCAAGCACTGCTTGCCATTATCTGTAAAAGTCACTAGAGATAGGGTAAGTTTGGATGCAATAAGTTTTGGAAACTCTGTATATCTCTCCATCTGCAAATTGGACATTTTCAATGCACATGCAAATAGTAAAGGCCTTGAGATGTCCTGCAGAGAAACAATCAGTGTAACATAGGGAGTAACAGCTTGGACTCTGGAATGATGCAGGCTTGGCTTTTGATTTCAGTCTTGCCACTTCCTATTCTGTAACCCTGGAGGGTGATTCTGAGTATTAAGTTAGGAAAAACATGCAGAGCATAGAGCGTGGTATATAGTAAGCACTTAACACATATTTGCTATAATAATAATTATTAATAACAAGTACAGCATTTGTCAAAACATATTTGACTAGTCTATCATTCTTTCATGTTAACACCCATTAAAGGCTATATAACTGGTTTTCCTCAAAGCGCTCTTTGAGAAAGATTGCAATAAATAATTTTTTTTAATTTAACAAACAGTTATACAGGCCACGTCATGAGCCAGGCATTGTGCACAGTGTTTCACGTACTACAGTGGCCTGGATGTCCATGCTCTGACCCCCTGACCCTGGGAGTGGGGCCTGATCTTTGTAGATGTAATTAAGGATCTTGAGATGAGGTCATCTTGGATTATCTGGGTGGAGCCTTAATCCAATGTCAAGTGTCCTTTAGAAACAGAAGAGAAGACATGGGCATAGAGGAGGAGAAGGCCATGTGACAGAGGCAGGGATCAGAGCGGTACAGCCACAGCCAAGGAACACCTGGGGCCACCAGAAGTGAGAAAAGGCAAGAAGGGAGTCTCCCTTAGAGCCTTCAGAGGGAGCCTTGCCCTGAAGACACAATGATTTCAGAGTTGTGACCTTCAGAACTGAAAGAATAAAGTTCTATCTTAAGGCACCAAGTTTGTGGTAATTTGTTTAAAAAAAAAAAAAACAAGACATCTAATATACCTGTTGCCCCATTTAGTTCTTAGGACAAACCCATGAGGTATGGATAGCATTTATATAAATATATATAAATGAGGAAATTGAGGCATGGAGAGGTTAAATATCTTGCCCCAGGTCACAAAGCCAGTGAATAGCTGATATCAAAGTCTATTTTATTTCCTTTATATGAAGGCAAAATAAACAACCCACAGGAACCTCCTGAAGCTATTTTCCTATGACCAATCTGCCCGTTTCCCAAAGTTGTCATAAAACAATTTTTATCAGGTCCCTCTTCTGCTCAAGAATCAAGAATGCCTCCTCTAGGATCAAATCCAAATTCATCGGATCCCAGCACCACCACCCCCCCTCCAAATTTTCCCTACTTTGATCATCCCTCTACCTGGCCTATCCTTTCACTTCCTGGTAAACTCATATTCACCCTTCAAAACCCAGCTTAAAAATCACCTCTTCTGGAACCCTATCTGACCATCACCACCCAGGACAGAATTAATATCCCAACCTTTACACCACCATCCAGATTTGGAAGAACCTCAATCAGTTAACATTTGCCAGATTTTATTGCTTATAAAGGCAACAGACTGTAGAGGACAGAGACTCTTCCTTCGATTGGTACAAGCCCTGACTTTTCTTCCCAACTCATAGTCCATATAGGACTCCATCCCAACCCCAGAAATGAGCCTCTGACCCAGGAATGTGACTATCAGAACAATACACCCTCCTGGCCACAGGGACTATATAGGGATGGACAGTTGAGACTGATGGGGTGGCCTGAACACTTTAACTCACTTCCTTCAAGACTTTAAAGCTCAGGCCACCAGGATTACCCCCAGAGAGGCCCTGCTTGAGAGTAAAGCCAGCATGGAGAAGAGCAGAAAACAGCAACAGGCAAGAAGAGGAAAAAATCTGTGTGCTGATGACATTAGCCAAGTCCCTGGATCAAGCCTTACCTGAGGTATTTCTATTCCTAGACTTCTCAATTACACAAGACAATAGATTTCCTTTTTAACTAAAGAGAGCTGGATCAGGGTTTTGTCCAGTGTAACCCAAAGAGCTCTGATGAGTATAATCTCTAGAGGGTGGTGAGGCTCTCTAACACCAAACCAAGTCTACCTCAACTCCCCAGTGCCTGACACATAGTCTGAAACATCCTACAAATGCATGTTACAGTAAAATTCAGTAGAAGATTTCAAAGCACTTTCCTGAGCATAAGCTCAGGTGATCCCCCAAAAGTGAGAGTGGTCCTAGGGTAAACTGAGGCTCAGAGAGTTTAAGAAACTTGCTCTGAGCAATCAGTCTCCATCTGCTCTACACCTGTGATAACTTTCCCAACGTTCGGCACAGCATGCACACAGCTGGTGCTTAATTAATCAGTGCCTGATTAATTAGTACCTTAACCACGTATGACTGGCCTGCAGCAGCCTGTGCTGGCACGCTGCTGCCCATGTCAGAGGAGACCTGGATAAGTTCCGGCTGAGGAGACAATGCCAGCTCAGCCTGAGTTCTGTCACCTTTTAACCTCAGCATCTTTGTTGCCCACCTCCCCTTTCTGGCAGACCCACAGCCCCAACTGCAGGAACACAGTTTGCCTCTCCCACCCCTCCTCAGCTCCAGAGCCCACTCAAGGAAACCTCTTGTGTGTGAATTCTGAATCCCCCAGACCCTCCGTGTTGTCTCACGATCCTCCCATTTCCCTAAGGATGAATGAAGTCTTCTTGGCTGTGTCTCCCCAGCTCCAAAAATCCAACTATTTATCGGCAGTTGGAGTGTGAAATTAGGCAGATGGAACATCCAGATAATGGGCCACACTGCTTCTGGAAACCATGGCATAAACAGACCGTCATGGCTGGCTACTCTACAGCATGCCAGCAAAGGCAGCATTCATTACAGCCATGACCACTACACAAAGAGCAGCTGAGCAGGTAAGCTCACGGCTGCTCCATCATAAAGACCTGAGCTCAAATCTCCCAATTCTGTCACTTACTCTCTGTTTAAGTGGAGACCTCAGCTTTGGGTTTTCCCATCCATAAAATGGGCATTAAATGTTTGGAGATTTCAGAGAAATAAACCATATCGGCACATTGCAAGTACTCGATAGATTATCTGATATTTGCTTTTTAATTTCCTTAAGCATAAGAAGGCACCCAAAATCTTGGCAACTGAATTGGAACACAACTTTTACAAATAATTAAATGAGGTCAGCACAATTTTATAGAAGCTGCTCAGAGAGCTTCAGTGATAAATAGGGAACTTTTTATAAGCCCATCTATTAGAACCTTCAATTAGTCAAAAATAAGGAAGCAAGCAAGACAAATACAGACTAGAGGAGGATCCTGTTTGCAAATCAAAACGCTATAGAAATGGCCACAGATTGCAAATCATATATTCCATTTTCCAGAAGCTCTGTTATATGTAGATATCAGAAGGCAAATAAAAGCATACTTAAAGATAGTGTTGGCAACAGCTTTAAAAGAAAAAAAAAAGATGAAAATGGCATGATTCCTCAGCACCAAACCAAACTGGAGTAATATATAATATCAGACCTGAAATTTTTCATAGAGCTGAATAACAGTTGAGTAACAGCTGAATTGGAACTATTCAAGCATTAAAAAAAAGACTCCCTTGGTCATGCATTAGAGATGATTCTCTCAAATACCACTTTAGTCTCAGTTAACTCTTAGATGGCTGGATAACAATTTCATGTGTCCATTGGGTCCTGGAAAACAGTATTCACCATCAGAAGAGTACTGCTCTCATCTAGAACAGGGGTGATTGTGCCTCTCCAGGGGATATTGGGCAATGCCTGGAGACATTTTTGGCAGGGTGGGGTGCTATTAGCCTCTAGCAGGTAGAGACAAGGGATGCTGCTAAGCATCCTACAAGGCCCAGGAAAGCTTCCCCAATAAAGAATGACTATCCATCCCAACCGTCAGTTGTGCTGAGGATGAGAATCCCTGCTCAGGAGTTAGCCAGACAGTCTTTTAGTTTGCCTGAGTCTGAAAGGTCACATAACCTATCTGAGCATCAGTATCCTCACTTGTCAAATAAGGGGAGGCCAGAGAAACTAACTTCTAGGTCTGTTGAGAGGTTTGGATGAGATAATAATAATCGCTACCATCCAGTGAGCTCTCACTATACAGCAAGCACTGTGCTGAGAGTTTTGATGTGCATTATCTTATTTAATATTTATAATGAACCTATAGACTTATGTTATTAGCCATGTTTTATAGACAAGGAAATCAGAGCCAAAGAGTCTAAGATGATTGAGGTTTCATAGCTGGAGTATGGAAGTTGAGCTTCAAGCCCCAAGAGCCTATGTTTGGGCCTCTTTATCCACTACTCAAAGTGTGGTTCACAGACCAGCAGTTTCAGCATCACCTGAGAGCTTGTTATAATGTGGAATCTCAGGCCCCACCCAGACACATAAGCCAGAGTATGTATTTTAGCCCAAAGTGATTCCTGCAAATGTTAGAGTTTGAGAAGTAGTGTGTGGAAGACAGTGCCCAGCCCCTAGTAAACACTCAATAAATATTCATTATTCTCATCGTCATTGCCATCTGTGGCCTACAGAGAGATATGTTTGAATAAAATTCAGACTCTGAGTCACAACACATATGGATGTGGCAGAAAACCTCATGTAGCAGGAACTGTGTCAACCCCAAACACCCCCCAAGGACTATGGGTCTGCCCCGCCTTTCTGGAAAGATATGGATAAAAACCAGGCTGTCAAAAGCGGAAGAGCCAGGACCCCAACCCTTCTGATTTCTCAGCAACTGTTCCTCCTTCAGCATCCTGCACTTCACTCCATGGCTTATCTATTTCATACTATAGTGTGAACAATGCAAGCCCTATACTGCCTCTCCCAGGGACACCTGCAAAGCTCAACCCATGCTTTCTGCCTCTGATAAAAAGATAAAAGAACCCAGACCTCTGCTGCCAAATCTCAAACATTGGGCAGCACCTTTCTCCCATTAGCAATTCTGGCGGCTTGGATGGTGACATCACAATGTACTACTGTCTCTCTAAAATGTCCTACCTTTAAAAAATTATATAAGTAAGGCACGAGTACATCCTTAGTATAAAATATACAAATTATACTCAAGTGTATAAGGCACAGAGTAAAAGCTCCTTTCAGCAAAGAGGCTACTGAGGGTTCAGAGAACAGATTCTGGGCCCAGACTGCCTGGGTTCAAATATCAGCTCCACCCCTTATTAGCTGTGTGTTCTTGGACAAGTTATTTAACTTTTCTGTGACTCAGCTTCATCATCTGTACCTCAAAGATCTGTTCAGGGATTAAATATGATTCTGCCTGAGAAATGCTTAGCTTAGAGCCTGGCATACAGTACATACTAACTGTTCTTGTCCCTCCCCACTCCCCACCAGAGGTAAGTCCAACTACAACTTGGTATGAATATTTCCACATCTTCCCCTTTGCATTTACCTGTATGTGTACCCTGCAAATACAAGTGCACTTTTAGGGTAAAGACAATCACACTTGATCTTCATTCTGCAACTAGCTTTACAGTTGAACTGAATCATGGGGATGTTTTTATACTAGTCACACAGATGTTTCCCTCATTCTGTCTAAAAGCTCTATATGTCCATCCTTTACAGGCATGCACCAGGCTGTGCAGAATCATTCCCCTATGAGTGGACATTTAGGTTGAGTTTCCATTTTTTTCCCAACTGGAAGTGAACTGTGTGTGCAAAGACAGCCCAGCTCCAAGCTCATCAGGCTTAAGAGGCTGAGCAGCCAGGAAGCAAAGCCAGGAAGGAGAGCACGCTCATCAGAGTCTCTGCCAAGGATGGGAAGGATGACGACAATCTGGGACTCACTTAAAATAAATAATTGTCCCTAACCCTCTTAAAATTGGGAAGTGGGTCGTTAGTCTCTGGTTTCCTGTCACAGCTGGCTGCTATGCCCTTCCCCTCCCCTTTCCTCTACCCCAGGGCCCTCAAGTTGCCCACTGTGAGGCCACACCCAGACCCACCAGTTCACGGTAAACAAGGGGCTTACCCTGTCCAGGAGGGGCTGGCCATGGGGATGGAAACATGGTCTGACACAGCAGTTGTATGACCCCATAAGCAGCAGAACCCTGAAATCTCACCCAGAACCCTAATTTATAAAGCAGATAAAAGATAGGGGCTGGTTGAATTGAGCTGGGCAGTCAAAAGAGATAAGGGAGAGCTCCAACTGCTCATCTTCTCCCCTGAGACCTAGGCTCCTCTGTAACACAGTTTAATACCCCCGATCTGGTCTAATTTCCTCATTTCTCAGATTTGGTAGCTGGCACTCACAGAGGAAAAGTTACTTGTCGAAGGTTGAACAGATTAAGTGGCAGAGCTCAGGGAAGTGCCTTGGTCTCCTGACTCCCAGGCTCTGTATTTTCTACTGACCTCTATAGCTTCGCTAATGTTTGCACTCGTTTAGACTAAGGTGTGAATGGCTGCTGTGCTGTTACCTCTCTAGGGACACTTTACATTAAAGCCAGACTTCTCAAACCCAGGTAGGTATAGCTCAAGTGCCAGTGTGCCCAGGAGCACAGTGACCCACAGGATAAATAAAGCAGACCTTCTTGGATCAGAGGTGGAGCTGAGAGGTTTGAGTGTGGGAAAGTTAAATAACAGCTAGGAAAAAGTTATAAACACTAATTTTGTATTAATATTTGATAGAAAGTGGAACAGAATGTGAAACTCACCTTAATTTTTATAATTAAACTTGAGATTTCAAATAAATGTTGCCACTATAGTCAGTGCCTTCAGCTTAAACCTCCATACCACCACCTCCTGCCCTGGCCCTTAATGGTATGAAGTCACACTCTTCTGCCATTAATAGATAGTTTTGTAGGAAAAATTTGCAAAGCTCTATACTAAAGGAATGACTCTCTAGTGGCAAAATGATAAGCAACAGGGTAAGGGAGAGATTTTCATTGGGGGGAAGGTCATCCAGGTCCCTGAAATCACTTCCATGTATAAAGCCTCCCCTGTCCAAGCCATAATAATAACTAGCAAACATTTATTGAGCACTTACTGTATGCACAGCACTATACTAAGCATTTTACAATGATAAGAAAAGCACTAGTATTATCCCCATTTTACAGATGGCAAAACTGAGGCTCAGAAAATGCAGTCACTCAGATCCCCCAGTTCACCTATGGTGGAAACAGGATCCAGAAACTCCTCCTTCCCTACAGAGTTACCAACGTTCCCTGTTTACTCATTACTGTCCCAGCTCAGTACTGGAAGTACCATAACCTGGGGAGCCCCCAGTCTGAGATAACTTGGGATAACTGGTCAACCTAGCGGAGGGTAAACAGAGGCTATTCAAAGAACAGAAATATTTAGTATGAATGTCTAAATTCTTTGGTATGGAGTGTCTTTAGCAAAGTCATGTGGTTAATGGAGGCTTTCCTGATAGTTAGAAGGGATGCTGTCTCCTGCCTCTGTCCTGGATGGGATAAAAATAAGTCCTGCAAATGTGGATGCAGCTGTTGGTCAACGAGGGCCCATCTGGGTGACCAACTGGAACACCAATCCTTGTGACATGGCCCTTTGGTCCCACTGGGGTGACTGACCAGTCCCATTTTGCCTGGGATTTTCCCAGTCTGAGCACCAAATATCCCAGGAAGCCTTTCAATCCCAGGTAGGTGGTCCCTCTACATGCCCATTAGAGCCTGTTGGCAAATAGTCCACAAAGTGCAAAAGCCTCAGCACCTGTGGGCACCATGTCCCTGTCTCTTACTTGCTTGCTTTTTCTTTTAGTTTTTTACATTTTTTTCCTTCAAATTGGCAGGCAATGCAATACTGTGTTGTTGTCTTGCTCTCACTGTGAAAGACTATAGAAAGTAAAAATGTAAAGGTCATTGTGCTTTAAAATGAGTCTTTAAAAAGAAAAAAACGAAAGAAAGAAAAGAAAACTGCCTGAACAGATTCCTATTAGTGAGAAGAAAAGGTTCCATTGGGAAAACTGCTCTCAAGAGAAAGCATGTTGACCCTGTTATTGTGTTTAAGAAGTTCTCTGAATATTTCAAAAATCCTTCTTGCGTATTTATTCTCCTTACCCTGCTAAGAGTCAAGGTTAGGAGTACATGTTGACAAGTGGGGAGACAGAAGGTCTGTCTTATGCCTTTTCAGAGAAATACTAAGCCCTTCCCAAAGCCACATGCCTGCCTGCAGCCAGTATGGATCTGGGGGCCCCCTCCAGATGGTGGCTTTCCATCTCTCAGCCTCTCCCGTGCCTCCTTACTCTCTTCTGCTTTCCCTCCCACTCTCCCTCCATTGCTCAATTCTGCCTTTTTTCCCTTCCCCTCTCTCCCTTCTTTCCCTTGCTTCCTGTCTCTGTCCTTTCTTTGCCACACCCCTGCCCCACTGCCCTTTTCCCTCCTCCTCTCCAAGCTGGTTCTGGCCTCCCTGCCTTAGCATTTCCCCTACCCTCAACTGTGATGCTCTTCCCCTGGCTCCCTGCAGTCCAGCCCTGCCTGGTCCTCCAGGCCTCAGTTCCTCTCCTGCTCCCCTCTTCCCCAGCACCTGCAGCTTCCTCAGGGTACTCATCATGTCCCTGGAGCCTGTTCGCTTATTGGAGGTGTACACGCCATTGAGCCTACGAGTCTGAAGCATCCACTAGAAGGCAAGCATGCTGCAGGCAGATACCAGGTCTGTTCATCTCCCCAACATACCCTATCCATGGGGCCTGTCCCAATGCCTGGCAGATAGTAAGTGCTCAGTCAACATTGGTAACAGGATAACTAAGGAATATCCCCCACCATTCCATAGAGGGGTGATGGCTGGTGCCCTAGGTTCCTCCAAAAGCAGACCCAAGACAAGGGTTCAAGTGCTGGTAGTTTATTTGGGATCCTGAGAGTGGAGGAATAGGGAAGGGCAAGAAACAAATGCAGGCTGTTTTATCAAGCAAGCCTTCAGTGTTGACACCTGAGGCTCAGTCCCACTGGGGCACTCGGGGAGAGGATGCAGACCATCCTCAAGTTTATTCTACAACCCCTGCCAAAGGCAGCTGTCTTCGCTTGGTATGAAAGAGAGCCCCCAGGCAGAGAGTCTCAGGGGGTAGCCATAGAACTCACTGGAATATGCCAGAAAGGTGAGTACCAATGGATGAGAAAGAGGTATTTGCCACTACAGATGATAATCACAATCAGAACATTATGTGTGACTTAGTGACCCTTGCCCTGCTGAAAATGTATTTCTGCAACATAAACCCTATGGACCATCCCTTCCTAATATGCCACCTCCCAAGGCCTTCCCATTCTCCTACCTCCCTACCTGCTCATCCTCAATCTTCATCCCTAATTCAAAGGAAATACCCTCCCCACACTGTCTTCTTCTCTGAGAGCCGTAGCCAGGCAGATAACGCCCCTCACTTAAACTCCTGCCCCACCTTACAACCACCAGCTGGAAATAACATCAACAGCAGTAATAATAATGGCTAAGCTCTTCAGCAGAAAGGTAGTGTAGTTAAGAGCTTGCTTTTTGAGCCACCTACCCAATGCTGCTTCTGCTTCAAAAATGGTGCTATAAAAAAAAGTCTCACCACAAAGGGCAGTTGTGAGTTCTAAATAAGTTTGGTACCAGTGCATTAAAGTACTTAGTATAGAGTGCAGCCAGCCCACCAAATCCAGTCCACAGCCTGTTCCTCTAAAAAATGTTGTATTGGCACACAGCCACACCCATTCATGTACATATTGTTTGTGGCTGAGTTTGCACTACAATGGCCGAATTGAGTAGAAGTACTTGATAGATATAGGATAATAAAGTATTAGCAGTAGCAGGAGTTACTGCCAGGCACTGTGCCAAACACTTCCTATGTGTTATCTTATTCAGTCCTCACGATACCCATCCTCTGTCCCTCTTCCAAAACTCCCCTTCCTGCCACGGTCACTGAGAGCATCCCCAGACTCTTGGGCTGGAAGCCTCAGAGTCTTTCTTGACTCCTTCTTCTCCAACAAGTCCTGGAGACTCAGCCTCCGTGCCCCTGGGCCATATTTGCTTATTTCTGTCCATTCCCCCTGCCCCCTTCACCCCTCCTTAGAGTATGCCCAAAACTGTGTTCCCCATGGGAAGGGGGTTCCATGCTCAGTTAACTTTGGGAAATACCACATGTTGTATGTCCCTCTCACAGATTCCTAATGAACATTAACGCAGTAAAGGCTCTGAGAAGTCCTATGGCAGCAAAGAAATATTTAATTCTATATAGCTCAGCTATTAAGCAAGCACATGTGGTCTAAGTCCTTTTTGCCCTTATAAAACTGTTCCTACATTGGACCCATGTTGGGAACCATTGCCTTTATCTCTCACTAAGTCCACCCAATAGAATTCTCTTTCTTTTCATCTATCCCAGGAGAACACAAACTTTTTTGTAGAGGCCAGATAGTAAACATTTCAGGCTTTGGGGGCCAAGAAGCAAAATCAAGTATACAAATTTCTACAAGCTTTTTACTGACAAAATTCAAACCTTCAATCTTGATAGTGAAATTTGAATTTCGTACAATTTTTACATAATAACACTTTTCTTCTTCTGTTTTTTCATTCAACTCTTTAAAAATGCAAAATCCCTTCTTAGCTCATGGGCCATACAGATATAGGCATAGGATCCTGAAGACAGGATTCAAGAAATACCAAAGCTGGATGTCTCAATGTGTGATGGCTCTGCTGAGAAAACTATTCCACAGACCCCTCTCCACCCCACTCCTTCCCCAGTTGCCTCATGTAGGCTCCCACCTATTTCAGAAGTGGGGAGGGCTGGTATCAAGATGTGG
Source organism: Myrmecophaga tridactyla (assembly GCA_004026745.1). Taxonomy (NCBI): domain Eukaryota; kingdom Metazoa; phylum Chordata; class Mammalia; order Pilosa; family Myrmecophagidae; genus Myrmecophaga; species Myrmecophaga tridactyla. The sequence goes on along the minus strand of PVIY010009382.1, from coordinate 27,317 downwards.
ATGATGTTTCTTCAAACTCTGGAAAAGCCTGGGAGCTGAAATGGAAATGGTGAAGCAGAGGTTAGGCTGAGTCTGGAAACTTCCTCTACTGGTGATTCTTTTCCCCAACTTTGAAAAGCAATAGAAGCCAAGGCCATACCAATACACAGAGTTTAAATAATGAATATGCTTTTACTCAAAATGTATCACAGGGCAATGGTGGTGCAGTGGCAGAGTTCTCGCCTGCCATGCCAGAGACAAGGGTTTGTTTCCCAGTGCCTGCCCATGTGAAAAAAAAAAAAAGTATCACAAAGTGGTATTGTGCTGGTCAAGGTGACCTTGGCCAGAAGAATGCTCTCATTGTCTAATCTTGTCTCTTAATTAAGTAAAAGTGGTTGCACTGTTGAGAGTTGACCTGGATCTTAGGGTAAATTGACCAGACAGACATGCAACAGCCTCAGAAGAAATAACTCCATGGGAAGCTGATTCTGTTCTGATTGAAAGGAGATGAGGAAGGTGCTGCCAGAGGAGAAAGCTCTGAGTCCTGCCTCTCCCCAACCCTCCCCAAAACAGGAGAGCTGAGGTCCAGTTTGGGAGACTGGGCCATTTCCACCTTCTCTCTTTTATCCACACACCCAATAAACAGACCTCACTCCCCACAATCACATCATTTTTAGGGTGGCAAAGCTGGTATTAAAAGGGCTTCATTTGGTTGATTCACGTGGTTGGACCAAGGGGAAACTGACATGAGATTCTGCACCCTTCCGACAAACAGAGTGTTATCCCAGCCGGCCTTGGCTGCCTCCTGTCTTTCCCTTAAATCCAATCCTGGCCTAACCTCACTTCAAAGTCAATTAAAGAATGTCTTCACAGATGTTTCATCTCAGGACAAGTTACACCCTACAGGTGTGAAAAGGAATTAGTTTAAGTTGGCCACTAGTGTCTTACCCCTGTAGCTTTAACAAAGTCATCAGTATATTTACAGAAGCCTCCCCTTCTGAGAACAGCTCCACTTGCTATTTAATCCTTAAAAATGTGAAGTGACAAGAGTCACTGCATTCTAGGCAGGAAGGAAACTTTCCTATAAGAAATTTCCATTCCACCAATAGACAGCAAGAGTCAGTTTACACCGAAGGGTACAACAGAAACCAAAGTAGCTGTGTCAAACACAAGGGAAGTTTCTTATTCTCCTATGTAAGAGTCTGGGATATGCAGCCCAGGACCAATGTACACAAGGGCCCAGGCTCCTCCGGTTCCCCCCTACCCTCAGCCCAAGGTCAAGCCTGCATCCAATCAGAAGGATGCGGGAAAGGGAGACAGGCACAGAATAGCCCTTTCTTTCATGGACAGCATCCAGCAACTGCCCACATCCTCTTGACCAGAACTCAGCTGCACAACCACACCTAGCTGCAAGGAAGGCAGGGGAGCAAGCCATGTGTCTGCTCAAAATTAGGGGCCTACTGACAAGAAAGGGAGGATGGATTGGGGTAACCATTTGAATGAGGCAGTGTCTTAGTTTCCCAGGGCATCCATAACAAATGACCACAATGTGGGGGGCTTAAAACAATAGAAATGTATTGTCCCACAGTTCGAGAGTCCAGAAGCATGAAATCAATGTGTCAGCAAGGGTTGGGCTCCCTAGGGGAGAAGACTTCCTTGCCTCTTCTAGCTTCTGGGGTTTGCCAGCCACCTTTGGTGTTCCTTGGCTTATAGATGCATCACTTCAACTCTGTTTCTCTTCTCATATGTTCTTCTTCCCTCTGTGTTTCCGTGTCTTCACATGGCCATCAGTCATTGGAACTGGGGCTCACCCTAATCCAGTATGATCTCACCTTCAGTAATTGCAAACACCTGACTTTCAAATAAGGTCCCATTCTGAGGCCCTGGGCTGGCACGAATTTGGGGGAACACTCTTCAAGCCATTTCAGGAGGTGTCCCGTCATACTTCACTGATGCTGCCAGCCAGTATGAGCCCGGCATAAAGGAGTTATTCAAATGTTTGAGTAAATAAAGAGAGGGAGGAACTAAAACTCATGAAATGCTATCTGGACCTTGGGCTCAGGTCTTTCTCTGTTGCAGGTATGATTCTTCATTGCTGGGCTATATTAAGATGATGAGAACTCAGCAACCGCATCACTGGTGTCTGCTGAAGTGACGCGTGGAATGTTAGGGGGCCAGGTCCTTGGGTCAGGCCGGAGTGAACACAGAATTTCCAAGAAGAGGTTCAACTTCCACAAGAGCAGGTATTTTTGTCCATTTTGTATCCCTGGGACATAGAACAGTGTCCAGCCCATAGCAGGTGCTTAAAAAAAATGTACGATGCTTAAAAGGAAACCCAGAGAGGGAAACGAGTCTCAGTCCTGAGCAGCACTGAGAGGAAAACATTCCAAGAGCCCGCTGTAATTCCACCATGCTGCTTTTCCTAACATTCCCAGTAGCCTACATTTAAAATTTTAAATGACAGCTTCTGTGAGCAGGCCCTCTTTCCTAATTAGAAGAAAGGATAATATATATCCAATATCCTTATGGAGAGCCACCTTTTTAAGTAGCTTGCTTTGAAAATATTTTTAGTTCTTTTAAAAGGTCCAGAAGAAGGTGTGCCCAGCTTATGCGGCGAGGCGATCTGTCTGATGGAGAAGAACACCTGCATTCTTGGTGTCAGCACTTTCTAAAAGTAAGAACTTGGGTCTATTCACTGACTTTTCTGTGCCTTAGTTCCTCGTTTGTAAAATGGGGTGATGGCAGAACACACTGCAGACAGTTCCCATGATGTTACATGAGATGATGTACAGCTTGGCATCATGTCTGGCTCAAAACAGGTTTGCTGTCTGTAAATCCAATTACTGGGAGAAGCATGTCTACCTGTCAGCTGCTTGTCCCTGGTTGTTCCAAGGTCCTCATAGACTCACTAGGAAAAGAGGACTTAGCATATAGATAGAAACTTTGTTCATTTAAAATTTTAAAATCCCTGTGTTCTCAATCTCTTTGATGCTTTTGAGAATAATGCAAGGAAAGAGGCTAACATCAGAACAGTGGTCCTTGAGAGTAGAGGCCAAGGAAAACTTCCTGGCTCACAGTATACAAAAACTGAAGAGTATTGCACAGGGGGGCCTTTCTTGACAAGAAACCACTGTGCCTGGAGGTCAAGGAATCGTCAAGAAGATCCCAGAAGACCCTGGCTTAGAGTTAAAGGGAAACAGCCAACCGACCTTGCGGATTCCATAATATCCTTTGCTTAAAGAGGCTTCCATGCTGCCAAGGGCAACCTCTTTCTGCCCACCGGGAGGACCAAAAATTTTAAAGGATAGCAATTTGGGACTTTGGTTTATTAAACAGTGTTCAGAAATACTTATAATGGTGGCAGTTTTAAGAAGCAATGTACTGCAGCTTGTTAAATCGTGGGAACTAAAAGCTAAGCAAGAGTTGCAAAATTAGATTACCCAACATGAAGGAAAGATACTTTTATCTGAAGTTCCTCTAAATAGATGTTATTTTCCCTTGCTGTAAAAGTAGGCTATTTTCCTTATTACTCTTTACTCAAGAAAAACAAGGAGGGTGAGGGAAACACCAACCCACATTTGTCAGGTGCCTCGACATTGCAAAGCAATTCTTATCAGCATAAATATTGCAGTAGCTGAGGAAAAGAAATTGGGAGGTCTTCATGTACAAGATGAAAATGCAGTTGCCGGCGTGAAGAAAGTTATTATGGAATTTGCTCAAGCTCATGTTTCTCCAATGATTCAAGATAATCACATTAGCAGCTTCAAACATTATGCAGTGACATCATTCAAACAGATTGCTCCCAGTGGTTGGCTATGAGATCAGGGAACTGCTGTTCATCATACGCATATGACAAATCTAATGGTCCAAACTGATTTGCTACCAGCTGGAAGACCATGTGGGTCTCTCTGCCAATGACCACATTTCCCACTTAAGAAGGAACCCACGGAACCCATAACATCTCACTGTGAAGGGAATGGAAGGCTCCTAATCACCCAAGGTCAAGTGAGTAAGTATGGATCTTCTCCTTGGCCAGGCTCCAACATTCAATGAACATGCACAAAGCCTTTCCTTGTTTCAAAGACTGGTTAAACTTCCCTAGACTGAAGGTGAAGTATGTGGGTTTGAGGCCCTCATCTGCTACTCACTGGATATGAGACCCAGAGCAAGGCATTTCTCCTACCTAAGCCCAGTGTGTTTTTCTGCAAAATGAAGAAAACAGTCCCTAACTCTTGGGGTAGTTGTGAAAATTAAATGAAATGATGCATTTAAATCTTTCAGCACATGTTTGGCACAGAGAAAGCATTTCATCAATGATGGCTAGGGTTGTTATTATTTCTATACAAGTAATATTGAAATGAAGAGAAACATCCATCAGGGAGGCTTTATAAGAATCTAAAGCTCCAAAGATATTACTGATCTCACTTTGGATTCTTTCTTCCCTACTGTCCATGTAGAAGATACAAATGGAACCCTGCCCAGTCCTCTTAGGCCAGCTCAGAGGTCACATGCAGTTTCAGGGAACAGCACCTGTCTGCACTGATCCCCAAACACCTGTGTTTCTGCATCAGCACAAACTCCAGCTGCAGAAACACATTTAGTTTTCTGTTATTGGTTTCTTGGTTTTGATTCCTTAAAAGAGCAGAACTTGGGATGAGGATTTGGATACAAGTAGCTTATCTGGGATGATCCCAGGAAGCACAGGAGAGGGTAGGGAAGAGAGACAGGGAAGCAAGGAAAGTGTGTCAGTGAGCAGGCCAGGAGAGTAATAACCTCCTGGAATGACCCTCAACCTGTGAGGAAGGAGATTCGGTGGCCCTCAGGTAGGACAACCCTGAGGGATGGTCTGCACCATCGCCCAGAGATTCCCAGCAGGACCAAAGCCCCGTGGCCCACAGCCACAACCTGCTCACTGACACACATTCCTTGCTTCCCTGTCTCTCCTCCCTACCCTCTCCTATGCTTCCTGGGATCATCCCAAATAAGCCACTTGCATCCAAATCCTCATCCCAAATTCTACTTTTTTTTAAGGAATCCAAACCAAGACAATCCAAATGAAGCTCCCTCCCCCTTGGGTCTCCCAGCTTCTTGTGCAATCCCTCTAGTCAATGTGGCGTATTAGAAAGACCTTTAGGCCCTGGGTTAAAAATCCCAACTCTGCCAACTTATAAGAAAGTTATCTCCCCTCTCTGAGCTCCATCTCCCCATTTGAAAATCAATACCTACCTCACAGTGCTTTTATGAAATTTCTGGCTCAATCTTTGTAGCTTTTTATTAACCAGATGGAACTTCCTAAAGAGAAGTAGGTACCTGTTTTAGTTGCCTGGCTGCTAAAGCAAATACCATGCAATAGGTTGGCTTAAACAATGGGAATTCATTGGCCCAATGTTTTGAGGCTAGAAGAAGCACACATCACAGGGCAATGCTTTCTTCCAGAAGACTGAAGCATTCCAGGGTTGGCTGCCAGACACCGTGGGTCTTGGTTTTAATGTCACATGGCAATGTACATGACAGCCTCTCCTGGATTCCCTGGGTTCTGTTGACTTTCAGTTTCTGGCTGCCACCTCTGGCTTTCTCTGTGTCTGAATTTCATTCTACTTACAAAGGATTCTAGTAATTAGAGTAAGACCCATCCTGGATTCAGTTGGGCCATACCTTAACTGAAGTAACCTCATCAAAAGACCCTATTTACAATGGGTTCATACTCACAAGAAATGATTAAAAAACATAACAGCACGTTTTTCTTGGTTACATAGCTCCAAGCCACCACAGTACCCAAAAGTTCCAGAGATGCCTGGAGAACATGAGTGTTTGACACACAAGAATGAGTTCCAAAGAGCATAATTTCAAGGATTAATTGGGGAGATACTTTTAGGCAGAACATAGAGAAACTATCCTTATGTGCAGACAAACCTTCTCCATGAACATATAAGGCTGTTTCCACTGCCAGACCCTTCACACCATGGGGCCAACAATGCTAGTTCCCTGGCTAAAGCCATACTTGCCATTGGCAGCCTATAATTGGAACTGGAATATTTCTTACATGTTGCCATGTCTATTAGTGATGGGTTTATTTTTCCAGGAAATGAGTGACAACTGCACAACAACTTTTAAGTCATCAGAGAGGAAAGAAAATAAAGCACGGCCCGGACACTCTGTGCTCCTTCTGTTCACTCCTTAGGGATAACTGATGCATTCACATCTCAAACTAGCACAAATTCAAGATAAAAATTAGTACTTGGCTGTAACTTCTAGGAGGAATTGTCCCAAAATAAATGTGAAGGCAACTTAAAAATTAATGAAGTCCTGGGCCACCTGAGCACTGACATTTTTCAAAACATTCTCCAACACCTTCCTAATTAAGGGAATTTGGCTTCTGGTTTCTGCTTCTGGTACCCAGAGTTGGTGAATTTCTGAGGAAAAGAAGGAAGAATGAGCAGCCCCAGATTGCCTTTACCCTTTCTTGGAAACCAACAGTAGTCTCTGGATGAAGCCTCTGACAGGAAAACAAAAGAAACCAAGCCAGAAGCTGTGATTCCAGCACTGGGGAGCATGTCATCTTCATCGTCCACCTGGGCAAAAGCCTTGGCAGATAAATAAGTACAGACAAGACTAGCCAACCAACGGAGAATCAAAACATCTGGGAGTTCCTAAAGCTCAAGGGAGACATCCCTAGCTCCTCTGGCCCTGGAAAAACTGCAGTGAATTGTCCCTGAACTAAAGACAGACATGGAGGAGGAGATAGATACTTACACAAATAATTCCTCATTGTGTATAAGAAGGACTGCAATTCGTAAGCTCAAGGTACTACCTAATCTTGGGGCTCAGGAGAGGTCAGATCCGCTGAGACCTGGAAGGTGGGCCCTCTCCAGGCAAGGAATAAAAGGGAAGAGTGTTCCCGAAAGAGAATTTGCTTGAAGCCCCGAAGCCCATGCGCGTTTAGGGAACTAAAAGAAGGCCCCTATGACTGATGCTAGAAAGTAAAGGAACATTTTACAAGACAACTTATACAATGCACCTGGTACACAGCAGGTTCTCAATTAATATATTGTGGGAGGTGTGTGGGTTTTTTACTAATTCAATTAATGAAATTCTATTTTGGCATTATCCACCTGTGTTAAAACTATTCTCAGAGCATTCAAATGACTTTCATCATAGCTCCTGAACAATATGTTGCAAAGAGGCCCACTTTATAGCCCTGGAAGCATTTTCTCTGTAATCTGCTATGGCCACCTCTGTTTGAGAACCACACAGGCTCTCTTGAGACACCAAGCAAGAAAACTCGGTATAAGGGAGAGGAGTCCTGCAGGTTAGCAGGCTTATCCTTCTCCACAGAGAGTTTAGCAACCATCTACCTTTATTCCCCTCCAGGGCTGGTTTCGCAGGTATGCAACCCATCCAGCCACACAGGGCCCGGCATTTAGAAGGGCCCCATGCTTGTTTTAATGTTCCTTATTGATTGGTCCCACATTTTCATTTTGCATTGGACTCTAAAAATTATATACCTGGCCTTGCCTCATTTTGAAGTTTCTCAAAGTATATTCCTTCCAACCACTGATAATCCCTTTTATAAGAAGAATAATAGTGGAAAGAACAAAGCCTTTTCCTTCTTGTAATAACTCTGGGGCTATTTCTTGGGCAGCTGCCCAGTTGGCCCACTCCTTAACCCACTTCTGGAGCCAAGATCTTCCAGGATCCTTGGACAACAACTACACCCAAGTTTACAAGCCTCCTTAACCATGTTGGGCAAATTGACAGCATCAGAAGACAGGCACACATCATCACTAAGAGCAATAGCTCTGGATCCAGACAGACCTGGGTTCAAATCCCAGATCTGCCTTTTACCTCCTAGGTGACCTTGGATAAGACACTTAACCTCTCTTATCATCTCTAAACCTGGAAAGATAACAGAAGCATGGGATGTTTGCGGGGCTTAAGTCAAACCATGAATATAGAACGCTCTGCACAAGGGAAGCACTCCTGGTCAGCTATCAGTATTTTAGATCTGTCACTGTCTCTCTCTGCACTGTGGGCAATCTTAAGTACACCCCTCCAAATCTCAGCAGCCAAAGACAATCCTGGATGCTTCTTCCATTAGATCCTCCTCCCACTGTGCTTCAACAGCTGGGGGTAGGTTCATGATATAAATGCTCCCCCAAACTGAGCAAGAATGAAGCAAAGATGGGAGAAATGCTGGCATGTTTTCATTGAATCCAGTAGTGAACCAGACAAGATTTTCAGTAGTTTTGGAAGCCATGGCCCTCTGGGGCTGTCCAGCCCTCCAGCCTCCCCTTCAAGGAGGTGAGTACCCCGATATCCTTCCAATAAGCCCTTTTCTCACTCACATTAGAGTAGCTTCTGTTGCCTGCAACCAAAGCTTCTAACTTAGACACCATCCTTGATCAGGTGTGAGCAGACATCTAGGTATTTCTCCAAGAGCTAACCCAGGGCATCAGACCCAGCCCAGGGTGATACAAAGCTTTTCCTTGGGGAAAGCAGTATATACTACACTCTCTCCCAGTACCTGTGCAGATAGGAGATGCATGTATACTTGGCCTGCAAGAAACCTCCCAGCAAGTCAGCCAGCCCAGGTTTCTCCTCCCACAGGAAAACACTTCCACGTTCAGTTTCAAGCCACAGAACACAAAATAGACAGAGCTGCCTGGTACCAGTGTGCTCCCAGGGCAGAGGGTCCCTTAATTCTGCAGCACAGATCTCAGGAGAGGGCTTGTCCTCTCATTATCCCTTGCCCTCCAGCCTTTCCACAAATGTGTTAGCAGTAGACAGAGCTGACCAAGCTGAGCCCTCCCCAGACATGAAGTGGGCAGCTGCTGAGGTGAGATGACTAGAAAGTGATGGGACTACATCAAGCCCCCAAGGAAGGGATTATTCTATAGCACAATCCTTATAGGGTTCTTTGAACAAGGAAGTGCACACAAAAGATAATTTTATTAACTTTTAGTGTCAATTGTTTTTTAGATTGGTTTTCTTCTAGAACAAAGATGATGGGGTAGAAACAGAGAAAAAGAATCATTAAAAACCATTAAACGTGAGAAGGTCTGTAGAGATCATCTACTCCAGCATTCCCATTTTACAAAACAGAGGTCCAGAGAAGAAAATGTTTACTCAACGTGGTGGTTCAGAATTATGAAGCACAGAAAAGATGTTTTTAAACTTAATCCATTCCTGTGGATGTGAATCTGTGATAAATAGCACCTTTTGGTAAAGCTACTTGAGTTTGGGTGTGATCCAGTTCACTCAGGATGAGTCTTAATACTATTATTGAAAGCTTTATAGGGGAGGTCACAGAAGGTGTCAGCCAGAAGCCAAAAGTCAACAGAACCCAGCAGAAGATGTCACCATATATACTGCCATATGACAAAAAGTCAAGGACCAAGGATTGCCAACCACCAGCCCCAAAATGCCATATCTTCTGGAAGAAAGCATAGCCTTTGTGCCAGTATGAAAGGATTTATGTACCCTAGAAAAGCCATGTTTTAATCCTAATCAATCTTGTGGGAGCAACCACTTTTTCTAATCCCTATTCAGCACTACAGGTTGGAAACTTGATTAGGTTATCTCCACGGAGATGTGACTCAATCAATTGTAGGTATTAAACTTGATTAGATGGAGATGTATCTCCACCCATTCCACATGGGTCTTGATTAGTTTACTGGAATCCTATAAAAGAGGAGACATTTTGGAGAGAGTTCCTTTTGAGAACAAGGAGAGAGCCACAGAACCACGACAGAATGATAAGAGAACCACAGAGCTCACCAGCCAGCAATCTTTGGAGATGAAGAAGGAGAATGCCACTGGGGAGCTTCATGAAGCAAGAGGCCTGGAGAGGAAGCAAGTAGATGTCACCATGTTCACCACATGCCTTTCCAGTGGAGAGAGAAACCCTGAGCTTCATCGGCCTTCTTGAATGAAGGTATATTTCCCTGTATACCTTAATTTGGACATTTTTATAGACTTGCTTTAAATTGGACATTTTCTTGGTCTTTGAACTGTAAACTAGCAACTTATTAAATTCCCCTTTTAAAAAGCCATTCTGTTTCTGGTATATTGCATTCTGGCAGCTAGCAAACTAGAACAGCCTTTATGATGCCTCCATACTGGATTTCTCCTAGTCTAAAAACCATGAGCCAATAAATGCCTATCCTTTAAGCCAACCCATTGTATGTTATTTGCTTTGACAGCCAGGCAACTAAAATTCTTAAGTTCCTTTAACAACGTTTAATGTATTCCTAACTCGTTATTAGTATTACTTATTGTTGTGTTTATGAGGTTTATAGTCCATATAATTAGAGAAAGGGATGAAAATAGACATGTAAATAAAAAATAAAATTTGAAATAAGTCAAGAACCAGAGAGCAAAAATCCTATCCAATTACTAGTTAAACCACAAGTTGGACTCTAAGTTTCCTATCGGACAAAACAAAAAGATAAATATGATCAGACAAAGAAATATTTCTTGGTGCTAAACAATAAATAAACAGAACACTGAGAAACATAAGGGTATATCCTCAACAAAATCCCTACAGCAAATGGAATAACAATTTTGTAAGGTAGAAGATTCAACCAGAAAGTCACTGCTGGAGTCAAGACTTGTACTCAGGACTCCTGAGTCTCATTGTGATATCCTTTCATTCATTCAACAAACGTTTCTTGAGTGCCAACTACACAGCAAGGATGGAGGGCACAATGAATAAGACATGAAGTGGCCACAAGAAGCTTGTAATCTGGTCATGAGAACCTAGTAGGGGAGACAGACATGTAGGCAATTATAATTCCTTATAACAAGGGAGGGGGTCCCTTTCCCCAGCACAGAGCTCCCACAAAGGGTGTGGTGATTGGGAGTCTTGATTTTAAGAAACAGAAATTCCTGTGTTTCCTGCATCTGACAGAATCCAAGGATGGGGCACCACCAGACCACAGGACTGCAGGGAAAAAGAGGATGGGACACAGCAAAGCCTCACTACTCAATGTGTGGTCCATAGACTGGCAGCATCCGCATCACCTGAGGGCTTATACAAATGTAGACTCTCTTGCTCCACCCTAGAGCTAATGACTCAGAACATGCATTTTCACGGGGACATTAATTTTGAGATGAATTCCTGCAGAAAATCCATAAAGTTTTATCTCCCTGTGTCTGTTATATCTGAAAATGTGCCTCATTCTGCTCTTTTCCTGTAGAGTGGTTTCTTCTGCCCCCTTGTCCACAAAGCAGAAAACATGGTTACCCTCAACACCTATGGGACTGAATCTCTTTCAATTCCAGTTCTAAATCCCTGGTAAAAGGAATCTGATTGGACCAGATTTGATCAGGTGCTCATGCCTGTTCCAATCAGGCCAGGGAGCATAACCATAGAGAACAGAAATGGCTTCTGGAACCAATTACCATTTCATGTGGCTATTATATGGGACACGCAGTTCCCAGAGAAGGGAAGGGCTGGGGTAGCCAACTCAGAAGAGCACTCCATAAATGCTCATAAGGAGGAGCTAGGCTCAGAATGCCTGCATTCCACTCTGAGTTCCACCATTTTTTATCTGTGTAGCAATGGGCAAGTTACTTAAACTCAGTGAGCCTCAGCTTCCTCATCCAAAGACAGGATAAGTATTTGTACCTACTTCACTGAGTCTTGAAAGAAATAATGTGCAAAAGCACTTAGAACAATGCCTGGAAACAAAACAAGCACTCAAAAAATATTAGCTATCATTACTACCGTTAATGATGATGATCGTGACAATGACATCATTTAGGCAGAATCAGTGTAGTCAAATAAATCAGCTTCCTCAACAAGCCTAGAGATTTCTCATCATGTTGATTGAAATAAGTCAGACACAGAAGTAGAAATATTGTGTGATTCCACTTACATAAGCAAATTCATAGAGAAGAAAGTAGATTACAGATTATATCAGGGGCTGAGGGAAGAAGGGAATGGGAGGTCATTGCTTACTGGGGACAGAGTTTCTTTTTGGGGTGATATAAGGGTTTAGGTAATGGATGGTGGGGGTAGTAGCAACATTGTGAATGTTATTAAAACCATTGAGGTGTACACTTAAAAATGGGAAATGTTGTATTTATCTTACCATAATTTTAAAAAGATAAAACCAAGTCTAGTGATTTCTAAGGAAATCCAGGCCACAGCCTTTGAGTGCAGCTTAAGGTTGGACATTTTTAATAATAACTTTAATACCATTATTTTCTTTTTGTGTCCAATCATTCATTCAACAAATATGATTTCATGGCTGCTCTATACCTGACACCATGCAAGGAGCTGTAACACAACAAAAAGACAAAATTCCTGCCCTGGAGAAACTGACAATCCAATCCATTCTCTACCCAAAGCATAGGGCATATATAACCACTAATGTGAGAAACAACTTTAAAGAGACGTAGATACAGTATTAGACAACACTGAATCACAAGAGCTAGTCCTGGAATTAGTTTGCTAGGGCTGTAACAAATAACCACAAATTGGGTAGTTTAAAACAAAAGAAATTTATTCTCTCACAGTTCAGGAGGCCAGAAGTCCGAAATCACAGAGTCAGCTGGTTGGTTCCTTCTGGATGCTCTGAGGTGGGAGCTGTTCCGTACCTCTTTCCTGGCTTCTTGTGCCTGCCGGTAGTCCTTGGCATTCCTTGGCCTGTGGGGGCATCTTTCCAGTCTCTGCCTCCACCATCATATCCCCCTCCCCTCTGCATGTGTGTCCCCAATCCACCTCTCCTTTCTCTTATAAAAACATCAGTCATTATAATGACTGTAAATCCAGGGCAATCCCATCCCCAAATCCTTAACTACATTGCAAAGACCCCATTTCCAGATAAAGCCACATTCCCAGGTGCATTAGCACTTAGGCATAACTTTTTTTAATATAATTTTATTGAGATTTATTCACTATAAAATCTATCCAAGGATACCATCAATGGTTCATAGTATTATCACATAGTTGTGCATTCATCATGGGCATATATTTTTGAGGGACCCTGTTTAACACACTACAGTCCCCTTCCAGCTTTCCTTCAATCTGTTTGATTACATCAGGGAGAAATGAATGGAAAATTTTTAACACCTCTTTGAAGCTTGTCAGCCTTCATTTTTAAAACCAGCTCCAAAAGACCTCAGTGGCTGACCCTTAAACTGGCAAAGATACCCAGCTAGGTTACAGATTGCTTTGTTTTCAATATATTTAATTTATAGTTATCTTCAATTTATTGCTACTAAAGCTGGTCTTCAGCTTCTTTTGAAAATTTCTTTCACCAAATAGATTTAATTAAACTAAAAATTGTGTTAATGTAAAAATAGCAAGTAAATAATAAGTAGAGGAGTACACGCAAGAAAATTTGCAAAATTAGTGTGGGAAAAGCTATTCCAGGTACGCACACCACCCTGCTCCACTCTGCTCTCTGTCCCAGAAAGGGACATGAATAAGTGACATGAATGGGTTCCTCTGGCCTTGGGCTTTGAAACACAGACAAAAGGTAGGGAGAGAAGAGAAGTGAAGCTGGAATAGCTTTTCCCCCAGATCCCACCCTCTAGGGTTCCTTCTTCTGACTGAGTCCTTGACCAAGGTCACAGTTTCTCCCAAGGCAACCCTCAACATACACCTCCAGGTTTCCCAGGAACTGCTCCAACCTCTTCAGGCCCATTTTTCCTATGCCTTACCCATTCTGGTGTACCTACATTAAGGCCGCTCTGACTCATCCTATCGTAAGCATGCCATCTGTTTCCTACCAGGGGCCTAACCAATACAACTCTGGAAAACTTGAGCTCCTGGAATGTCCACTTCCTCAGAGTTTATTCAACTTGTCCAGGATGTGAGAGGTTATCAAAGCCTATAACAGCATACCTTTCCTGAGCTTAGAAAATCCCAATACTAAATCATTTCAAAATCAATCTATGTATGTGTCAAACACACACATTCAGAGACATGCACACGCTCACGCATGCACACATACCTTCCAAACTTTGCTGATCACAAGCCAACCCACAAAGTCCTTAACTACCGTTTCTCTATGCCAGCGACTGAGACCACAGCTGAGCAGACGAGACCTCTTCCAGAAAGGCTGTGAGAACCATGCAGGACCATCCTTGGCACATGCCAACAAGTGACTGCTGGAAGCAGGAGTCTGAAAAGCTCTCCTGAGATGAGGTCAGGGCAGAGATCTCCAGCTCCAGCCAACTTGCTCTGCCACCTTTAAATGTAATGAGGTTCCCCAGGGTTTGTGGCAGGTTTGTGGGTTACTGGCAGGGTTGCGCTTAAGACCACATGGCCTGGAAAGGAAACAGACATCTTGCCCAAAAGAGGCTCCAGAATAAAGGAACTGTGCAGAGAATACTTTGTGCAGAGGTTAAGGCCTAGAAAAGAAGCCTGAGATTAAAGAGAATGACAACAACAACTAAAATGTATTTATCCTTCCCCACCTGGCCTTTCATAGGCACCATATATGAGGGCCTCATTTATTCTCACAGAAGGCCTCCTGGGACAGTTCTATCATGATTCTGTTAGTGAGAGTATATGACACAGCCAGTGAATGGGCACAGGCAGGACTGGAATTCAAGTCCATCTCTGAGAGTGAGGGGAAAGAGACTGAAAACAGAGAAAGACAGAAGCTACAAATGCCCATCCTGGTGGTCTGACCAAGAAAGAAAGACATTTACAAAGAAGTCAAGATGCATCCTCCAATGCTCAATCAACAGTGGCCACAACAGCCCAGAAGGGACCTGTGCAGGCTCGGTGGAGAACATCCACAATGCTTAGGTTTAAATGGAGAGGAGACCCCAACTTGCGTCCAAATGAGTGGGGAAGGGGTAGAGATTGGCCTCCAATTGGCCTTTCTGGAAAGGAACTGTAAATGGTCCAAAGTTCTCCTCTTGAAAATCTTCCCAGACTTTCCCATCTGAGCTCATGGTCCCTTCATCCTTTCTGGCTGCCTTTCCACCCTCCATCTTAATGTGTGTCACACTGTACTAGGGATTTACCTCTCATAGGTGATTACATTCAGGCTGGGTCTTTTGGCAGGACTGCTACCAGAAGGTGCACACTCTCTTGTGGATTCACAAGGTTCTGGGGAGACTAAGATGAACAAGACTCCATCCATGCTCAATGGGCTTGAGTCGGGTGGGCACAAACAAGTAAAAGGAATTGTCCAGACTTCCTGGAGAAGGGTTTAGCAGAATTGCACGGGGAGTGCATGGTGATTTTTCCCTGTGGGAAACAGGTACTCAGCTTGGATTTTGAGCAGGAAGTCTCTCTTCTCATCAAGTAACTCTAAAATGCTCCTCCCATGACATCACCAATAAAGGCACAAACTGACATTATACAGCCCCTGAGGTGAAGGACATACTTCTGGTAACAGTCCTGCCAAAAGACCCAACCTGAATGTAATCACAAGAAATCCATCCTGCATTTGCAAAGCATTCTGCCAACATCTGAGCTGGACTGTTTAAAATGTCAGTGTTATAAAAGACACACTCACACATGCACACATACATACCCATATATTCCCCACTCAGGTGCACATACATATCTCACACATACATATACACACATATACACTTACACACACACAAATATACACACATGCATATACCTACACATAAATATACACACAAACACTCCCACACTCCCACCCACATACACTCACATGTACACACACATATTCCCACACATACATATACACACATCTACTCACACATATGTAGACCCATTTACACACATATACACACTCGCACAAACATACATACACACACTCACACACAAAGTCTGGGCAATTTCTCCCAGTAAAGAGGAACATTTTTAAAATGTGATAAATAATTAAATGTAATGTATGATCCTTGATTGGATCACAGATTTTTTTAAGCCATAAAAAATATTATTAGGATAACTGGGGAATTTGACTATAGAGTCAAACATACATATAGAGTGTATGTTGACTATGGAGTGTATGGAGTGTACTTGTCAAATTTCCTGAGTGTGACCACTGCATTCTGGCTTTGTAGGAGAATGCCCTTGGTCCTAGGTAGCACAGGCTGAAGTGTGAAACCTGCTCCTTACTTTTAAATGGGCTCAATTTTTAAAAAACCATGAGTACATATGTGTAAAGAGAGGGAGAAAGAAGGAGATCAATCAAATGAGGGGAAATACTTAACAAGCAAAGGATATATAGATGCTCATGGTACTATGTTGTTTTCCAAAATGGTTGTATCATTTCATTCCCACCAGCAGTGTATAATGGCTCCAATTTCTCCACATCCTCACCAACATTTATTATTGTCTTCTATTTTATCATGGCTATCCTAGTGGGTATGAAGTAGTATCTCCTTGTGATTTTGATTTGCATTTCCCTAATGGCTAATGATGCTGAGACTCTTTTTATGTGCTGATTGTCCAGTCCTGTAACTTGATGGAAATGTTCTGATATGAGATTGTGAGATGGCTGCATGACCCTGTAAAATCACTGAAAATCATCTAATTGGGCACTTTAAAATGAGAAAATTTATGGTGTGTAAAGTAAACATAAAAACTAATTTTAAAAGGTTGGGGAGATAGATAAATGATATAGAAATAGAGAGAGAGAGATAAGTAGGTAGGTAGACAAGTAGGCAG
The DNA here is from genome assembly GCA_004026745.1 of Myrmecophaga tridactyla. Taxonomy (NCBI): domain Eukaryota; kingdom Metazoa; phylum Chordata; class Mammalia; order Pilosa; family Myrmecophagidae; genus Myrmecophaga; species Myrmecophaga tridactyla. The sequence continues at coordinate 10,723 of PVIY010009382.1, read as the reverse complement.
GCAGATAGATATGGCAATGGATAGATGGATGGATGAATGATAGATAAGATAGATGATAGATAATATAAATAGATGATAGATCAATAGATACAATAGATGGATGGATGGGGACAGATACAAACAGATAAACATACACGCACACACACATACACACACAAACACGGTTCCCATTGAGGGAAAGGACAAGTGCTAGTGAATACAGAGTGCAGTCATGACCGATAATCCCAATGACCTCGGCATGTTCCACTCAGTTCAGGGGCAGGGAGTGGGGCACACGGCCACCACTTCCAGGTGGGCAAATGCAACAGCAAGCAGATGATGCAGGTCATATCAGAGGAAAGCAGTGTCCTCTGAAAAAATAAACTGAAAATGAGTAAACAGAGACAGTACTTGAGAAAAGTTCAAAAGAATGAACTAAGACTTACTAACAGAAGCAAAAGCTTCCATGCAAAGTCTAAGGGAGATAGTGGGTTATCACCAAAGTGGAGTCCTCAAATCTGGGGAATAAAATAGGTACAAAGCAGACTTCCTCCCTTAGCCACACTAGCTAAAGGTTCTCTCCAATTCCTAAATTCACAAACATAAACTGTATACGAATCTCCAGACAGGGAAAAGGCTTAGCCTTTTATCAACAAAATCTTTTGTCACAATCATAACACCCTGAGTTGAATCTACATTATGGTACATAAATTAGGGGGGCTGCATGAACCTCCCTAATCCCCCTCTTTGGAAATCAGTTCAATAAAAAGGCTGTTCGATTGTGTCCCTCACAAAGATAAACTAAAATCCTAACTCCTGGTACCTGTGAATATGGCCTTATTTGGAAATAGAGTCATTACAAATGGAATTAGTTAAAATGAGGTCATACTGGAGGCGGGTGGGCACTAATTCAATATAACAGAGTATTATAAGAAGAGGACATTTGGACCAGACTCAGACAGACACAGAAGGGAAGGACGTCACATGAAGAGACAGACACACAGGGAGAAAATGGCCTTCTCTCTGACAATGGAGGCTAAGGTTGAGTTATGCCACAACCCAAGGAACACAAGGACTGCTGGCCACTGCCAGAAGCCAGGAGAGAGGCATGGGATGAATGCTTCCCTACAGAGTCAGTAGGGAGTCTGATGCTTCCCTACAGACGTCAGAGATTTGGCCCTGCTACAATGTCAGTTTCAGACCTGTGACCTCCAGAACTGCGGGACAATAAATTTCTATTGCTTTAAGCTGCCCAGTTTGTGGTACTTTGTCAGAGAAGCCCTAGAATCTGAAGACAGTGGCTACAAACCTAGAGTCAGATAGCTCCAAGTTCAAGTGCTGCCTCTCCCTTCCACAAACCATGGGATCTTAAGCACTCACCTCTCTGTGGCTTGCCTTTCTTACCTATAAAGAGGTATAATAAATTGATATACCTTTCAGGAGGGTTGAAAGATGAAATGACATCATGCTCACTGAAGTCCTGGCACAGGGCCCTCAATAAATGAAAACTATGATCATCCACTGAGCCAATCCCTGTAAGGAGCTTGGACAATGCCTGGCACATCATCAGATTAAATAAATCAATGAAACATGGATACAGTTAAGATCCTGGCTCCCAACGGAGCAGAACCAGGGCAGCAGGATCCCCACTTTGAGAGTCCTTTTTTTTTTAAAGAGAAGTTGCAGTTTTACAGAAAAATCACGCATAAAATAGAGTCCCCATATACCACCCTATTATTAACATCTTGCATTATGTGGTACATTTGTTGCAATTGATGAAACAATATTTTTATAATTGTACTATTAACTATAGTCCGTGGTTTACATTACAGTTCACTATCTGTGTTTGCAATCTTATGGTAATTATTTCTTTTAATTTTTTTTATTTCTATATATACAATCTAAAATTTCCCCTTTTAACCACATTCAAACATATGTATTTTTAGTGCTATTAATTACATTCATAATGTTGTGCTACCATCACCACCATCCATTACCAAAACTTTTCCATCATCCCAAATAGGAGCTCTGTACAATTTAAGTCTTAAGTTCTCATACGCTACTCCCACTGTTGCACCTGGTAACCTGTATTCTAGTTTCTGGCTATTAATTTGTTTATTCTAATTATATCCTATCACTGAGATCATACAATATTTGTGCTTTTGTATCTGGTTTGTCACACAACATGATGTCTTCAAGGTTCACCCATGTTGTTGCTTTATCACAACTGCATTTCTTTTTAAGACTTTAATATCCCATTGTGTGTACAGAGAATTCGATCTCATCAAGGCTTCAGCCTCTCTGGAGTCTCACCACTACACCAGAACAGTACCAGGTTCGTGGTTGCTGCTTCATAAATGGTGAGGGGGTGAGTGACGGCTTTCAGCATTAATAAGAATAGCTGTTAATGTTTATATGGCACCCCTGTGTGCCAGGCAGTCTGCTCACACCAATTCTGCCAGGTAAATTTCACAGGAGGGGAACTGAGGTTCTGGGAGATTAAGGAATTTGTAGAAAAGATGCCCACATCTAGCAAATGGCAAAGGTGGGGCATGAACCAGTTGGTGCCAGACCCAAACCCACACATTTAACCATCACACAGTCCTGCGGACATCCCTCCCATTTCTGAAGGGGAGTCAACCTGGCCCCCCCACCCCTAATATATCATCCACAGGTGACAGCCGCTTATCAGAATGGCCCCAAAGAGGAAAGAATCTGACCACCAGACAGCCAACAATATGCCTCGTGCCCCATTTGCTGCCAAACTTATGGGTTTCTTGTCAATACTCAAGAGTCAGACTGAGCTTCTTATGGCAAAGGGCTCCCAAATCATCCTTCTTACCAGAGAGCCATTGTTTTCCAAATAGTTTTAACAGCAAGCACATACATTATGCACATGCAGGGAAGCAAACCCCCTGAAAAATTATTTTTCCTGAAAGTTACCAGATCCCACTTCTACCCGGGGCTTTCATTTCCTTTCATGAAAGCGCCAGTTCTATTAAAGCCAAATTACACCACAGAAATGACTGTGGAGTGTACATCAGCAGATCAATTTATTTAATTAGCCTGGGTAATTATAGAGAAGTGAAAAATGCCTCGTGGTAGGAGTGAGCATAGGGTAAAGGGGAGCCAGCGGATGGTGCACGTGTGTGGTTCTCTGGAGGGAGGGGCTCGTGTGGCTTCCCACAGCCTCAGCACAGAGCTTGGGGCACAGGCCAAAGGGGTACCACCCACCCTCCACTCCCCACTCCCCACCGACCTAGAGATTGGCAGAAGTTTCCAAACCACTCAGAGGTAGTGAGAGTTTCAAAACAGCATCAGGAGAAAAAACAGCATCAGATGTAGAGATTTTCACAAACTGGCTCTCTCCCCAGAAATGGGGTCCTCGTTCTTAACCAACACTCAGAAAGCACACATCCATTCAATACATTAACTGAGTGTCTACTCAATTACATATTACTTATCCATGTCTGTCCTTCCTTTCCCACTATGAATTCCTGGAGAAAAGGGTCAGCAAGGGGTTAAAGGCACAAGAGCTAGAGGCAGCTACCTCAGTTTGAACCCAAGCTTGACCCCTTCCTAGATGTGTGATCTTGAGTGACATGCTTAACCTCTCACTGTTGACTGTTGAAATAAAATATTCTATGTAAAATATTTAATGTAGTATGCTGTATATAATGAGTTGTCAGTAAATTTCACATATTTTTATTCATCTATTAGTCTTTCTACTAAGGTTAATCCAAAACTTAGTAATCAATACACATTCAGAAAATATTTATTAGATATATATATGGATGTATGGATGACTGGATAGATGGACAGGTGAATAGTGGTTTTCCAGGTTTATAGAGGAAAGAAGGAGGCATACAAAATAACCCCGGCCATCAATGATGATTATCTCCCATATGTACTTAGTACTTTATCATTTACAAAGAGGCATCTTGTACTCTATGTGACATAAACAGGAAAGTGGATAAATGTTCCATTTTTTAGAATAGGCCAGTATGGCTTAAGGAGGCTGAGTTCATTGATTTCTTCAACAAGCATTTATTGAGACCCAATATGTGCCAGCCATTCTACATGTGCATATACAGCAGCAAACAAAATCCCTGCCTCCATGAAGCTTATACTCTAGATAGGGGAGACAGATTATAATAAAAAAAATATGGAGAATATGTAGTATATCAGATGGTGAAAAATGAGGCAGGAAAGAGGGTACAAGTTACCAGGAGGTGGATAGAATTGCAGTTATTAATAGGGAAGGCAAGTAAAATCTCATAGAAAAGGTATTACTGAGCAAAGTCCTGAAAGGAGGAAGCAAGCCATGTGGAAATTTGGGGGGAGAGCTCTCCAGGCAGAGGGAGAGGCCAGAGCAAAACCAAGATATTATCAGATGATGCATGACATCAAAAGTGCTTTGCTAGTCACCTTGGGGGAATTGGGAGAAAGGGGGAAAATTCAACTTCCCCATTTGGAGAATTTCTGATATTCCCACAAGCAGTGGGGAGAGCCAAATCAATAGGCTGAGCCCTCAATCTTGAGGTTTGTTCCTATGAAACTTATCCCTGCAAAGGATAGGCTAAGCCCACTTAAAATTAGGCCTAAGAGTCACCCCCCCAGAGAACCTCTTTTGTTGCTCAGATGTAGCCTCTCTCTCTCTCTCAGCCAAACAGCAAGCGAAACTCACTGCCTTCCCCCCTCTCTACGTGGGACATGACTTCCAGGGGTGTAAACCTCAAACCTCCCTGGCCACATGAGACAGAAAACCTAGAATGAGCTGGGACTCAGCATCAAGAAAATCTTCTCAACCAAAAGGGGGAAGAGAGAAATGAGACAAAATAAAGTGTCAGTGGCTGAGAGATTTCAAACAGAGTTGAGAGGTTATCCTGGAGGTTATTCTTATACGTTATATAGATATCCCCTTTTTAGTTTATGGTGTATTACAGTGGCTAGAGGAAAGTACCTGAAAATGTAGAGCTGTGTTGCAGTAACAGTGTTTCTTGAAGATGACTGAATAATGATATACTTTCGCATATGACTTTGTGATCATGAAAAAAAAATTGGCAATACCTCCTTTGAGACTGTTTGTCAGCTCTAAAGAACTCTCGTAGCTCAATTCTTTCTTTTTGCACTGGACCATGGCAGCCTCACCACTTTGCCCACGTGTTTCTGGGACCCCACAACTGCTATCATGGGCCCTGTTCAAGAGGTTGATGTGCTTTAGAGTCCTCTGGTTTCTTGGAACTAGGAACCCTGCGAGATGATCCGAGATTCTCACGTGGAAAAGTATGTAAGTCCTTGTACAGTGAAAATCACTGTGATTTATATAAATACTCTAGGGAAATTTTACTGCTGTCTAATTTATGTAATAAAACTACTGATTCCAAAATACAAAACAAAAAAAAGAGTGCTTTGCTAAAGCAAAGAAAGGTCCTCCTTCCCAGCCTTTGCTCCACTGCCACTTCCATCTGCAAAGCACCCTCCTCCATTATTTGCATGCCTTGCAGTGTGGTTCAAATGTCATCACCTCTCTGTCATTTTCACCAACACCCCATCCTGGAAAAAACATCAATTGCTCTTTCATTGTTGCTCTTATGACAATTTAGATAATAATGATGATGATTTCAATCAGACCTTTTTTGGAGTGCTAAAGATGTACCAGACGTGCTCATTTCCCATTACAGTTCTAATAGAAGGCTCTGTTTTTATTCCCCATTTTACAGTTGGGGATACAGAGACTAGAGAGGCTAACTTGTTGACTTGTACAAGGTCACTCAGATAGGAAAGGTCATGCAGGATTTGAAACCCCCACGCTCAAGAGCCAAGGAGCTTCACAGGGCTAATGCCTTGTGCCATAAGTCTGTCTCCTTCACCAGACTCCTGGAAGGGAAAGAGCCTTTGACTTTCCAACTACAAGCACAGATCCCGAAAGGCACTAATCAAACATTTGTTGACTATCCTCAATATCATGCTTTTCCTCATGCGTCAGGGGAAGAAAGTTTCCCTTGGAATTTAACACTGGTGTAATTAGCAGGGTTTCTTCCACACAATGTAATTTGGGAGCTTCTGGAAGGTCAATCTAGCCTATTTCTTTGAGTCCAAGCTTTATGCCAAGAAGGCCCCTTGTTAAATGTGAATCTGGAGAGTGAGGTGGGGTGTGTAATATATTAATCCATTGGTTCCCACTGCACTCTCCATGCATCAGAAAGAAGGTACCTCGGCTAACCCACTGGTTTCTGGATGCTCACAATACCCCAAGGATAGGGCCAGATGCAGACTCAGTAATTAAATCTCAGTGCTGCTCCTTCACAGGAATAGAAATCCTAAATTGAGAACCAGGGAGACAGAGTTATGTTCCATGACTTGGAAGTCACTAAATCTAACCTGAAGCTCACCATGTGGCTGCTGGTAGAATTGGAAGGTGGTCCATCTCCTCAGGCACGTGTCTGCATGTGGATATACAGGAGAGCTTCAGAAGGGTCTAAATAGGGTGTTTTATACTATTTTTGTTTGAGGAGGTATGAGGGACTCTGGAGGAAGAGAGAACTGAGGAAAACTGCATCTGTTTTTCAACAGGCGTGGCCTGGACTGGTGAGACTCTGAGGCCAAGCAGAGCTGCTATGGGGCCCACATGACAATGTTCAGTGCAGGACTTCTGAATAGGGCATAGCCCCACTCTTATTTAAAAAATGAACAGTTTGAGGAAGGTCAGAAGGTAAGGCCCTGGGCATGGACTGTGATAGCCTCAGCTCTGAGACTCCTTGACAAAACAGAACCAGGATAGGAGCAGAAGAACCTGGTGGAGGCCTCATGGTGGCTGCAATGGGTGGAAGGGTGAACAGCCTTTAGGGTGTGAAATCTGAAAACCTAAAGGGAGCACACACCCTAAAGGACACTGAACTGGCACGTGTGAATTGAGGAGAGTGTCGGGGGTCATTAAAGGGAAACAAGGTGGGAAGTAGCCAGTGATGTGATTCATTGGGCCTGCCACGTGTTCACCCCTCAATCAGTCAATCAGGTCATTTTGGAGGCCAAGTATTGAGGGATGAGACAAACAGACACTCCAATGACACAGATGATGCAGAACACAGAGGCAGCTGACCAAAAACAGGGGCATTTGGATTAGTAAGAAAGACCCCAAGGTTCCTGGTATAGTAGGGAAAGAGCAGCAGGCAGTTTGCAGCTGGTGTTTGAGGAAACAAACTTTTATAGAAACACTGATAAACAAATTACTGATGTTAGAGACATTTGTTTTTTCTGAAAATAGCAATAAGGCCTTAATATAAAAACATGCATCTCATCTGATATGAACTGAATTGTGTCTCCAAAAAAGATATGTTGGGCGGGCCATGATGGCTCAGCAGCAAGAATGCTTGCCTGCCATGCCAGAGGACCCAGGTTCGATTCCTGGTGCCTGCTCATGTAAAAAAAATATATATGTTGAAGTAGTAACCGCCAGTACCTGTTGTGGCCTTATTTGGAAATAGGGTTTCTGCAAAACTAATTAACTGAAGGTAAGGTCATACTAAATTAGGGTGAGCCCTAATCCAATAAACCGATGCCCATACCAATGGAGAAGAAGAGGGAAGATGGCAAGATGAAGAAAGAGGCAGAAGTTGGAGCAATGCAGCCACAAGCCAAGGAACTCCTGGGGCTACCAGAGCTGGAAGAGGCAAGGAAGGACCCACCACTAAAGGTTTCAGAGGGAACCTGGCCTTGCCAACACCTTCACTTGGGACTTCTGGCCTTCAGAGCTGTGAGACAATATACTTCTGTTGTTGTAAGCTCCCCTGTATGTGGATTATTATGTCAGCCCAGGAAACTATTACAGCATTCTAATTGGGCAGGCAGGGAAAGAAGAGGATTGTACTACAGAAGGCATTAATAGAACACACCAGACCCAATCCAAAGAAAGACTAATCTCTTAGTGACAGGTGCCCAAGCGGTTTCACCATTTCCTTAGAGAGAAGCAAACATACCAAACGTATATTTATAACAGAAATCCACTGCATAGAATTAACATTACTGCAAAAATAAGCACCCGTAAGTGAGCTATTTAGTAAAATGCATATAAGTTGTCACTGAAGAACATGGGCATCGTCATCATCAATAACCGTTTTCCAATATTCAAACAGTCCTGAATGATCTGCCAAACACTGTTAGAGCTCTGTATAGGAACCAGGAAAACTTAATTTCACTATTAATGCTGAGGAATTGGCACCCTAAGTATATTTGTATTAGTAGGATGATTTGGGGTCAGAGTAATTTTTAAAACTCAAAGAAGCAAAACGATAAAGGAATGTTAAAGACTTTTAACGGAAGTACAATAGTAAGGCTTTAGGTGTAGTCTGACCAAGCAACATTGTCACCAAAAACTCTGTCTCTTTTCCTTTCTTAATTGTGGCTTCCATATTGGGTACCAGGTGGATGCTCAAAGCAACCTGGGCCATAGGCTTCCTTGCTTATGTGTAGTGGGAAAGAAAGAAGAGTCTTAATACCACTCTGATTGCACCATTTCTAGGTTATTACCCGCTTGTCAATCAATGTGGTTGTGGAACACCATTGGCTTAGGATTGGGTGATGTGCCCAGCCCTGAGCCACTCACTGAGGTAAGAAGAAAGGGATTGTCTGGGTTGCTTTGGTCTAGTCAGGACCTAACACAGCTCTGCTATATGATCAAGGAGTAGTGGATATTGATGAAACAGCCACAGTATCCATAATAAGAAAAAAACAGGCAAGCAGCTCACTTTGCAGGATGTTGCTTTACCAATCCTAACTAGGGTCTCAGTGTGCACCAAGGGGGCCAAAAGAGAGGAAATGAGCTTTGGGGTGCGGGTAAGGGAGTGCCCAAGCCTTCCATCTCAACGTGGTCCAGGACCAGCTCTGCTTCCCCTGTGCAGAGGGGGGATTTGTCCTTGCTGGAAATATGAGCATTTTGCATTTTCAAGTCCTTTCCATGTGCCAGGCCCCAAGCTGATGGTTCTACATGCATTGCCTCATTTAACCCTCACAAAAACACCATGAGGTAGGTGACATTATTATGCTTCTTTTACATACAGGGAGACTGAGGTCCTGGAGGTCATATGTTCTCCACATCACAGAGCCAGGAAGGGATGGCATCGAGGCCCTCAGTGTTAACCCACTACCCAAGAGGTAGTCTTGATAGCCCCATCCCAAGGCTTCCTCCGTTCTTTGCCTTGGAAAGAGTCACTCGGAACCTGGGACTCGTGGCCATATTGAACCCAAGCATCTAGAGTCAAGGCTCCTGAGTCCCCTTGACTCTTGACAGATGCTGCAGGGCCCACATGTGGATTTAGAGGTCATCCCAGGCCAAGAGGTAAGACAGGAGCACCTCTGTGAGGGCAAATGGTAAATATGGGCAAGCAAGTGGTAAATGAATTACACCCGTCGAATAAGCCAACATGCACTGCCTACTCCAAACTCTGAAGTAAAAGTCAGACAAAATCTTCCTCAAAGGATGGTAATGGCATGGCTCCCATCACTGACTGCTTTTCTGTGCAGAAAGGGAAAGTCCTTGACATGTACTCTTCTCCAAAGGCCAATTCCAGTCTCACCTTCTTCAGAATGCCCTCCACAACTCAGTCCTGGCCAGAGGACTTCTCCCTTCTGATAACTTTTAGAGTTTTAGACAACTTCCCCATTAGCTCCACATGGATCTCAAACTATTATCTCAAACTTTAAAAATGGAGTCTGAGAGCTTCAATTGCCCCACCACAGAATAGTCTTCTTCCAGTCTCCTCCCACCATTCACCCAGTGACTTAAGGAGGACCAGCTGCATAATTTGTGAGGCTCAGTACAAAATGGCAATGCAAGATTGTGCAACAGGACTGATTGTAAAAATTCAGAAATGGATAGCACAATACTACCTGATGGTAGCACAATAATATAAGTACACTGAAGAATGAAGTTGAATATAAGTATAATAGAGGGAGAAGGGCTGGGGGCATGTATGAAACCAGAAGGAAAGATAGAGGATAAAGACTGAAATGGTATAAAGTGTACATGATGGTTATTAAATGTACAAATTAAAAAAATGTTCTTGTATGAGGAAGAACAAATGAATGTCAGTATTGCAAGGTGTTGAAAACAGATGTTATATAGGAAAAGTACAATCAATGTAAGCTAGGGTCTATATCAACAGTAACATAATTTGCTTCCACTGAATATAACAAAGGAATTATACCAAAACTAAATGTCATCAGGTGGGAGGATTGGGAAAGGGGTATGGATTCTTTGCGGAAGAAAAGGAAATGTCTCGTGGAAATGGCATGTCTGAACACTTAGGCTGGATTGTATGATATGTGAATAAAACTTTAAAAATGAACAAAGAGAAGTAAGTGCTAGAAAAAGTGCAGAGAAAGAGATGTACCTATTCACAGTCGGTAGGGAAATGAGAGGTGCAGCCCCTTGGAGGCAGTGTGGTGGTTCCACAGGAGGCTAGGGGTGGGTTTGCCATATGATCCTGAAACCCATTACTCAGTGTATATATACCTGGAGGAACTGAGTGTGAGGACATGAATGGACATTTGCATACTGGTTTTTCTGGCAGCAGTGTTCCCAATCCATAATTGTTGGGGACAATTAAGGTAGCATATATAGATTCCACCCTCAGCGATGCCGAAAACATGCAACATGGCTGCCAGGGCTAATACAAAAATAGCCTAAGCTACAATCAACCTTCTTTACGGAAGTACTAGCGGTTCGCGCCAAAAGTACAAAACC